>LR751080.1:159105-222617 GCA_902729485.2 Mus minutoides
TTTTTTTTAATGCAGTTCTTTAAATAATTACTACTTCTGTCTATCTTTAGAAGTCTAGCCATTAATAAAAGTGGCAGGCACTTGGCATTTAAGCAAGTCAGGTCTATAATTTTGTCCAATTTATTCCATTTTCTGGAGCATTTTATATTCAGTTTAATAAATATAATTAATCTCATGAAATTCCCATATTTATTACTACCCTTTATCATCTGATATGGAATTTGGAAAAACATGCTGTATTCTAAATTTTATTTTAAAGCCCATTAAATAAAATAAATTTTTATCACAACAGAGGTAATGCGAATAAGAATAACAGCTTCAGAGCAGTTAGATTTTTAATTGCATTTGTCTTTATTATGTCTTAGGTTCTCATTGATTCTGAGCACTATAAAAAGATCATTAACTTATCTGGCTCACTTTAGTGCCATAAGCATTCCATTTAAGCCAATATTTCAGAAAATGGAATATTTAGTTATAAAACCAATCAACACATATTAATTGGACAATGCATACTATAAAATACTCATAGATATATAATATTGCTTTATTCCATCTGGCTTTTCTATATCACTATTATTTAGAAAATTTAAATTGGAGACACAACATATGCATCTAGTTGTATATTATCATATAGTATTTCTATGACAGTAGACTTCTTAATTTTTAAGTTTTAACTGCATGTGAACCCTTTTACTTTTTAAATTTTATTTATGTATTAATATCCCAAATGCTGTCCCCCCTCACAGGGTTCCTCCCACCATCCCCTCCCCTGATCCATCAGGTCTCTGCAGAAATAGCTGTGTCCTTTCCCACTGAGGCCAGACAAGGCAGCTTTCTGATGCATATGTGTGTGTGGGGCCGGGTGAGTAGGGAGGGGATCAGTTCATCCTGTGTGTGTTCTTTGCTTGGTAACTCAGTCTCTAGAAGATCCCAGGGATCCAGGTTAGTTAACACTGGTGGGCTTCCTGTGGGGTTGTCATTGCCTTCAGGGCCTTCAATTATTCCCCTATAGTTTCCATATGGGTCTCTAACATCTATCCAAGGATTGACTGTGGACCATTCATTCAAACTCTGTTTCTTTTTGTCCTAGCATTTCTTTTAGGCAGGACCACTTTTGGGTCAAAAGTTTTGTAGGAGGGTTGATGTCCCCATCCCTCCAATGGCAATCATGTCTAGGTACTGGAGGTGGTCTCTCCAGGTTCCATATCCCCACTCTTAGACATTTCGGCTAAGGTCACCAGTACTGACGCCTGGGAGGCTTCTCCATCTCAGGTGTATGAGTGTTTTTACTAATGAGATTAAAAAGCAGGAGTTTTTAACCCTGCAATGTTTTAAATATTGTGTAATACTTTACATGTCAAAAACTTATAAGTCATACACAGTAAAGATATTTGATCATAACCTAACAAGATAACTTAACAGCATTTTCAAGGAGATGTGCTGATTGATGTATATGAACTTTGAAATAAACTCATGTCATTGATTTTTAGATATCCCCTTATTGTTTTACAAATAGTTATAATTACTGAATTAGGTAAGTAGTGAATTGTTGAAGCAATTCTCCCTGCTCATCATAATATGAAGTCAATGCAAATTTAGAAACACAACCATGTTTCATTCTCACCTCCCTTAGACTTTGTTGGAGTTCAGGTACTGCAATAACCCTAATTTTTTTTTTTTTTTTCCTTATTCTTTGAACTATGTGAACTAGCGTTATATATCCAGCTTATTCTTAATTTTATTATGTTTTAGCTGCTAATATATTTTTCTCTATGCTCTCCCTGGATTTCATGTACTTTAATTTTCTCATACTTTAGTCATGTACTCATTCTTTCTTATTGCATTACATGTACCTATAAAATGACTCGCTACACTTGGCATGCTCTCATATTCACTTTTCCCTGAAAAATTTTCCCCCACTCCTATTAATAGATATTCTATGTTTCTTCTCCTTTCATACTGAAATAGTTGACAGCTTACCACGTTTTACATGTCATATGTATGTGGGGATCTCCAGAAATATTATAAAATATTGCTTACTTTGTGTTTTTGAAAGTCCAGTCAATATGCTGTCTCTTCTTGCAAGATCAGTATTTCAGTTTTTTTGTTTTGTTTTGTTTTGTTTTGTTTTTAACCAAAGAAGCTTGAATTCCATTGAATAGTACCTTAGTTAGGGTTTTTATTCCTGCACAAAACATTGTGACCAAGAAGCAAGTTGGGGAAGAAAGGGTTTATTCAGCTGACACTTCTACATTGCTGTTCATCACCAAAGGAAGTCAGTACTAGAACTCAAGCAGGTCAGGAAGCAGGAGCTGATGCAGAGGCCATGGAGGGATGTTACAGGCTTGCTTCCCTTGGCTTGCTCAGCTTTCTTTCTTTTTTTTTTTTTTTTTTTTTTCAACTTTTATTAGATATTTTCTTCATTCAGCTTTCTTTCTTATAGAGCCCAGGCAGGACTACTAGCCCAGGGATGGCACCACCCACAATGGGCCCTCGGTCCTTCCTCACTAATTGAGAAAATTCCTTACAACTGGATCTCATGGAAGCTCCTTTTTCTGTGATAACTCTAGCTTATGTCAACTTGATACACAAAATCAGCCAGTACAAATCACGGTTTAAAAGAGCCAGTGTAATATCCAAAATAAATTCAAGATCACCCAGTACCTTCCCCTTTCGAAAATGACTTTCCAAACTGTACTAGCAGGCCAAGTGCAGAGCCAGATAAGGAAGCTGGCTGACTAAACAAATGTAAGAACATAGTTTTGGTGGTCAAAATGATTAAGCTTGCAACTACCAAAACAATATTAGCTGTTCTCAGAGAAATAACCATAACAAGATTAGCAATTCTCCTGCCCCCTGCCCCCTGCCCCCCACTGAATTCTGATAGATCACAAACCACCCTGACCTTGTTGGGAGAATTTGTTAATGTACTATTACTTTGCTGAACAAATCATAATAACCCACCATGGGGGCAAGCAAAGTGAATCACTAGGCCAAAGGGTTACTTAGTCACTATACAAACCAACCAATGCCTGAAAGGGTTACTTGCTACACCATAAACTCAAAAAGAATAACAAAAATTTCATCTAGGCTAAAAATAAAGTTTATGAAAATATTAGCATTAGAAAAAATAGGAAGCACAACAAGTGTTTCAGATTATAAATGATGAAAAGTTTGGCAAAATTATTGTATATGTGACACTTGGCTAATGGAAGAAGTGGGCCTGTTGTATCACATAGAAAAACGACCCTACTTATCACATTGGAAAAATCTAGAGCTATCTTGAGATTCATTAGCATCAATTGTACATAAGTTTTCTAATTTAGAAAAGAAGGAAGCACCCTCAAATTATTATTTTGAAGCTTGTCTGGGAAAAATCATAAACCAGTTATGAAACTGCTGAACTCTTTCTCATATATTAAGATACAGAGGATCTTTACCTGTGTTTGGTTTCAGAGCACAACATGAACACACACACACACAACACACACACAGAGAGAGAGAGAGAGAGAGAGAGAGAGAGAGAGAGAGAGAGAGAAGCAGAGAAACAAAGACAAAGAAAGAGACAGAAGATGAGACAAATAGACTATGGTTTCTATTTTGTTTCAATATTTAATAACCAATATGATCTACCTAATAAAAAAATGTAAGACTATGATGTCAAAAATATTGGGGAATATCAGTTTTATTCAGGATAAAATGAAAGCAAAAGCAAAAGCAAAAGCAAAAAAAGCATATTCATTTTTTAGGAGGGTGGTGTGGCAAACTTAATTGATGGTATTCAAGAGAGAAGGGAGGGCTCCTCAGGCCCTCCTGTTATGAGTTTCTGGGATGGAAATTGTGAAGGAGATGTTCAATGTTGGGGGCTGAGTTGGGATAGGGACTCCTCAGCAACCGAGGGCCTCTCTCTTGCTCTCAATGTCCTTGCTGGGGTAGATGGTCTAGGGTTTCTTACTCCTTGGAGCCCAAGTAGGCCATGAGGTCCACTACTCTGTTGCTGTAGCCATATACATTGTCATACCAGGAAATGAACTTTACAAAGTTGTCATTGAGAGCAATGCCAGCCCCAGCATCAAAGGTGGAATAGTGAGAGTTGCTGTTGAAGTCACAGGTCCATAATGTAATCCACAATACCCTTAAGTAGGCCCTCAGATGCCTGCTTTCACCACCTTCTTGATGTTATTATACTTGTCAGGTTTCTCCAGGAGGCATGTCAGATCCACAGCAGAGGTAGGAACATGGAAGGCCATGCCAGTGAGCTTCCTGTTCAGCTCTGGGATGACCTTATCCACAGCCTTGGCAGCACCAGTGACGCAGAGATGATGTTCTGGAGAACCCCATGACCATCACGCCACAGCTTTCCAGAGGGACCATCCATAGTCTTCTAAGTGGCAGTAATGGCATGGACCGTGGTCATGAGCCCTTCCACATTGTCAAAGTTGTCATGCATGACCTTGGCCAGGGGTATTAAGCTATTGGTGGTGCAGGACACATTGCTGTCAATCTTGAGTGAGTTGTCATATTTCTCATGTTTCACACCCATCACAAACATGGGAGCATTGGAAGAAGGGGCGGAGATGATGACCCTTTTGGCTCTAACCTTCAAGTGAGCTCCGGCCTTCTCCATGGTGTTGAAGATGCCAGTAGACTCCAAGACATACTCAGCACCAGCATCACCCCATTTGATGTTAGTGAGATCTCGGTCCTGGAAAATGGTGATAGAATTCCTGTTGATGACAAGCTTCCCATTCTCAGCCTTGACTGTTCTGTTGAATTTCCCATGGGTTGAGTCATACTGGAACATGTAGACTGTGTAGTTGAGTTCAATGAAGGGAACATTGATGGCAACAATCTCCACCTTGCCAAGTGGAGAGCAGTTGGCAGCCCTGCTAACCAGGCACCCAATTCAGCCAAATCTGTTCACACTGACCTTCACCATCTTGTCTATGAAACAAGGCTGGCACTGTACAAGAAGATGCAGCTATTTCTGGAACAGGGAAGAGCAGAGAAGATAAGCATATCCTTAAGTTAAGCTAAATATAAATTTAGCATATGGGAGTGTAAAGAACAACCAAGATTCAGCATCATATAAACACACACACACACACACACACACACACACACACACACACACACACACGCATGCATGCATGCACAGGCATGCACAAGCACAAGTCTAGACTTATACCGTTATATTGAAATTAATTTAAATTGAGCCATTGACTTTATTGTAACTTGTAATTTTCTACCATCTTTCTATTGGCTATCTGAGGTTGTGAAAAACGTAGAGCTAATGACCCAGCAACTTGTCTGCTGGGCATCAGCTAGATAGAAATGCCCTCCCCTCCCCTTGCCCCTTACCACCTGAGCCAGGCAAGTGAGCTGGTTACAGGCTCCTGAAAGCAGAAAAGCTGGACCTGTCCATCACTGGCTACAGCACTTGGGATCTCAGCCTTGTATCTCATCCGGGCAGCACAATAGAAATTACCTTAATGGCAGTGAAAAGGATGAGCAGGCCCAAAGGAATCATCATGGGAAAGCTGGCAACCACAACTTGTCTGCTATGCACTGGTATTGCCATAGGACAGATGCCCTTCTCACTGTCCCTTCATCTCCAGAAACATATGGCAGACAGAAGAGCCTGCCCTAGACTTATGAGAGTGATAGTGCTGCCCCTGTCCCTCACTAGCTGCAACACTTAGGAAAGCAGCCCTCACATCTCATCTTTGTAGCAAAGTAGAGCTGGCCCTGTTTGCATGGGTTATAGGTGAGCCTGCCCTGTGGACATGAAAATGCGAGAGCAGCATTGGATGAGCTAGCAGGAGCAGTGCTGGAGAGCTCACCTGGGTGGTGTACATGTGGGAAAACTGTTATGCTGACCAGCTCAGATATCTCCTATTCCTCAGGTCTAGGGCTTTGAAGTGGACTACTCCAATACCTATTCCATTTACAAAATGCTTGAGTATATTAAGGGGCCAGTCTGACAGATCCAAAACTACAAGACCTTCATGATACAGGATTAAGAACAGAATTTCTGAGAGGAGCCCTGGTGAGGCTACAGTATTGATAGTGTGCCAGCAGCTCAAGGTCATGAACCCAACCAATGACTCAATGCAATGGGCATTGACAAGCAAATGTTTGGCAAAAAAGTATACTGTAGGAGACACTGGGACACATGGCAACTTCCATAATAACTTTTTTTTTCCTTTTGAGTGGTGAGGTTTCAAGGGTAAAAGAAATGTATGAGGGAATGGGAATATGAGTGAGATTGAGGTACATGATGTACATTCAGAGAGGACCAATAAAACCGAAAAAAGAAACAACAACAAAACCTTATAGCTAAAATAAGAGCATGATCTAACTTGCAAAAGAATCTATATTTTATCTATTAATTTCAGGGGCATATCATCTTAGAATAAATAATGGAGAATATTTAATGGGGCTGTTTAATTTCCTTAATCTAAATTTGAAAGGAAAGAGAGTTTGGTCTATAGTATTAACTCCTTCATATGTTTATTTCTTTGAATCTTTAATCTTATTTCTTGTCAAAGAAGTAGCTTCTCCAATTTTGCATTAGGAAGAAAATACTGCCAAGAAATTTACATGCGAACCTGTGACCCATTTATAAATTTGCTGGATAATTATGAAAGACAAGCTACTCTGTGGCTGTGAAATACTTGGTCTAAGACAATAATTTTTAAATTGTGGGTCATGACGCCTTTGGGGGTATCACACATAAGATATCCTACATATCAGCAATTTACATTATGACTCATAACACTAGGAAAATTGTAGTTATGAAGTATCATTGAAATAATTTTATGTTTGAACTAACCACAGCAGGAGGAACTTTATTAAAGGGTTTCAGCAGTAGGATGGTTGAGAACTACTTGTCTAATTAGAAATTAACTTCATTAGACAGAAAATTAAGGTCTAGTATCAATAGTTGAAGTATAATAGAAAAGTCACTTAACAGTCCTTATAAAATCTTAAAGTAGATAGGTAGATAGAAATTTGCACCAAAATCTGAACAAGGTAGGCACATCCACCTGCCAGGGTGAAATTTTAAAAGTGAGTCACGCAGTAGGTTGTTGGTGATCTTTCTGAGTAGTAGTTTGAGTATTTTGTCATCTGGGAAGTGTTTGATCCTTCTTGGAGGACAAAGGAAAAAAATAGATAATAGCTGTACATTGGTATTGAGCCTTTTACTATGGATCAATGTGAGAATAGTGCACATATTATATCTGAATGGATACCTCTGTTTATAATCACCAAAAATATGAGATAGCAAGTACTGTGATCATATTTCTCTAAACTTTCGCATTGTAATTTTCTTGGCTATGTTAATCTATGAACCATGAAGGAAAAACAATATAGGAAGCATCCTTTACCCAGTTCAAAAATGACTATAACTGCTCTGCAAATTCTGTATCTAAATATATTATTTGTGTGTGTGTGTGTGTGTGTGTGTGTGTGTGCGCACGCGCGCGCGCGTGTGTGCATGTGCTTGTGCGTGCGCGTGCATGCATGTGTGTGAAACACATGCTATGGATTTGAGACACATGTTCACCAAGGTGTGTATGTGGAGATCAGAGGGCAACTTTTGGAAACTCATTATCTCCTTCTACCATAGGGATTCTAGGAATGAGTTCAGATGGGCAGGCTCAGAAGCAGGTAGCTTTACCTACAATTCATGTCACTAGCCACAGGAAATATAGATGCAGATTTTATCATAGTGAAGTTGTACAGAAATAGAACAAAAATATGTTCCACACAGTCAAAGTACTAGTGGAATTCATTAAATGCCTAGTTCAGTGTGAGTATCTGGGGTAAATATGCTCATTGCTTCATTGCTGAGGTCTAGCCTCAGTGTGAGGAGAGTCCTGAGAAAGGGGAGTGGTGCTGATTTAGTAGCGACTCTGAGTCAGTCGTGGATTCAAACTCTTAGTTCAAGTGCTCTTTCTTCGCCCAAGAATTTTCATCATTCATCCTGATTCTCCTTTCTTTTTCCTTCTTCTTATTCTTTATTCTTTCTTTCTTTTTCTTCTTCCAATCAGAGATCCTGAATGCAGGTTTCCTAAAGCTACATCATCAAGGTTTTAACCATTAATGATCGTATTTAGAAATTCTTAAATTTACCGAAACTCTATGAATCCTTGATCATTAATCCCAAGCCTTGTTAGAAGAACAAAATGCTAAATTTGTATAAACTTGTACATCATCTTTTAATTCTCTCTTCTTTGTTTCCTTATCCTAGCAACTCCATGGCTTTACATTCAAAATTGACAACTTCCCCATAAACATTAATTCACTAGCCACCATCCTTTTCTATTAAAACATACTTTCCTTCTAATACTATTTAATTCTAGATCATACCCAAACCTTCTTCCTATAAGATAAACCAAACCTATCATTTGCTTGTTTTCTATATATTCCTCCATCTTTTCCTATCCATGCCTTTCCTTTTTGGGACCACTTTATTTCTCTTTTTTTGATGACTCCAAGTCCATCTTGGCTAATTAATGCAGTCGACACTGTAGTGGAGTGTAAATATATCTCCTCATATAATTCCAAGTTCAAGGCCAAGTCTCAAAATGAAAACTTTATAAAGGACCATGTAGGTTTTCTGGCCTCTGTGGTTATGTTCTCTATATTCTTCCTCATGGACTGAAATTCCAAATGGAAGGCCTGTTTTTCACTGCCTACAGACTCATGACAACCTCCATTCCTGAGAACAGCATCTGTTTCATTTTCTATGGAGTGAATAGCTCTCAGTAATGGGGGAAGTTTATTCCTCAGACAAATTTAAAGTAAAATAGAAAAGAGAGCAGAACAGTTTCAGGGCAACATCAACTGTCAGCAAATATGGACATCAATGGTCTGGTAATGTCTAGGAGCAGGAACTGTGTCACACATCAGCTTACATAGCCATGCCAGACCTGGCACTGCACCGCAGCTAACGTTACAAACTTACCCATAGGAAACTCGAGTATACAAGAATAGATTGTAGTTTGTCATGTGCCTATTACTACAGTAAATCCATCCTGTGTATTTGGTGTGTGTGTGTGTGTGTGTGTGTGTGTGTGTGTGTGTGCTACTTCCCCCACTGCTTTAGTATTTGAGAGA
Source organism: Mus minutoides (assembly GCA_902729485.2). Taxonomy (NCBI): domain Eukaryota; kingdom Metazoa; phylum Chordata; class Mammalia; order Rodentia; family Muridae; genus Mus; species Mus minutoides. Next base: position 168,232 of record LR751080.1, read on the forward strand.
AGATAAAATGCTAATTATCAGTTATTTCAATTACAAGTATTGTAGAGTTCTCTGCCACAGGTAAAAACTATGCTCAGGAATCAAACACTTTCCTCCTGGGAAAATGCCCTCTACATAGAGTATGCCCACATGACAGTCAGTAAATGGATAGTAATTCGTGTCTAGCATATATTAACAATAGTACTTTTTATTGGCTGCAAAAGATAGGCCACATATATAGATTAGAACAAAAGAACATTTGTTCTACCCTCAACATTGCAAATAAGGCAAATGATGTAGGCCTGACAGTCAAAGCATGTATTTACAGCCTTCATCCCTTGATCCCCAGCATTTGACTCAATATGTAACTAAAAGTGACTTGCTTTTGCATTCCTGCCTTGTATAGAGCAGGAAAAAGTAAGAGAAATAGAAAGAAAGACTAATTCTTCTCAACAGAGGGTAAAAATGAGATTCTTTAGGGACAATCTTTTCTCCTGTTCCCTTTTTCAAACCCTATTATATCACCATGTTTGATGAAGGAGAGGCTTCCACAGGGTAATTGTTTCCTCATTCAATGTTACTTACCTATGTAAGGAGGGGACTCATATTAGGAAAATAGACTACAGATTAATGCTTGCCTCTGAATTGACTGCTTCTGATTTGCCATGAGAGAGCTTCATTGGTGCTAATCTCATGCAAAATTTCTGATGGCTGAAAATACACGTATACACACACACACACACACACACACACACACACACACACACATACACACACACACACACATACACACACAAACATACACATACAATCACACACACAGAGAGAGACACACACGCATACACGCACACACACACTTTACTCTCCATCCAATACTCCTTGCTGTGTCTGGCAGGGATGAGTTAGGGTCAGCATACTTTATATCAGTAATATTTTAATAAAATACCGGTTCCTCTTAGTTCTCTTATTGCTGCTAACAGTTGAATTTAAAAGCTCATTTTGTTGATTTACTCTCGTGTTCTGCAGTATATAAAAATTAGGCAAAAATGATATCTATATTTATGTCCTTAACTTTTATCTCTATTTTGTAAATTTATTCAGATTCAAGGAAGCAAAGAGGTGTAATTAAATGCCACTCCACTTTAGTACATATTAATTTGTTTGATCTTAATAGTGAAGCTAGTGAACCAGTTTTGTTGTTATTCCTAAGGAGAGATAAGAAAATGAGCCCTGGAAGTCATTAGTCCATCTACTAAAGTTGTCTGAACTCGTTAGTAGATGGAAGAATAGGTATTATGCTAATCTCTTTGAAGTTGAAGTCTTGAATCATTAGCAGGTGTTTAAAATGTTTCATTAAATATTCTGATGAGTCTACTTGAAGGACCTTAGACACCAAGGTTAGAGAAAGGTATAAAATATGTCAGACTTCACATGTACTAGGAAATGAGAATGTAGGATAACTTTTTATCCTTTATTATTGTTTTATTTTGAATATATATATTCTAGCATAACCACTGGAATCATTAGTGTTTTTTTCAAGAAAAGAAGGTGAATTTGGGTTTACATGTGCTTGTCTTAACACTTAGATTATGTATTGCAGACCTCCATGGATTTTGTAGATGTGGAAGATGATACCTCGAGGTTAATCCTCAACAATGTAAAATTATTACAGTTTGCAATAACAATCTTTTTATCTTATGTTACTACTGGAGAAAACTGACTTTCCTCTCCCCATTGTTTTAAGTAACAGATTACATTTTAACCATTATATTAGGGGCACAATTTTCATTCATTCATTCATTCATTCATTCATTCACTCATTAGTTACTTTGTCAATTTGTTCAGTTTTTAGATATATTCAATAACAGAATATTTTAATACAGATTAATAATCACTAAGTTATTCTTGGTCATATGCCTGTATGATTAAAAAAAATCTTTTTCTGAACATGCTGACACTGACTGATAAGGATCCAGTATTAATTTCTACTAACATCTACATTTTTATTCAACTTGTACCATACTAGCCACAGTTTCATTAATCAATCTATTGCTGTGCAATTTAAATCAATATATCTCAAGTCCTTCACATCACTTTAAGCCAGAAGATCCTCATTGTTCACACCATATTACCAATGTAGGCAGGGATATCTCTGCACTGAGAAGTTGCATGGTATATTGCTTGAAGGAGAGTATACCTGGAATGCAAAATATCCTTTGACAGTGACATAATCAATATCAGCTCATTTCATTTATTCCTCATTTTTCAGAGATTGTGTGTTTCAATGTCTGCTCTCCCATTATTCTAAGGAATATTCCTTATATACCATATTTTCAGATTTTTATTTTTATAATTATATTTTTGAGAAATTCATATATTTTGTATCTATCTTACACCTGCTTCAATTCTAGACAGATCCTCTCTTGTCCCTTTTTGATTTCTTGATTTCATCTCTCTCTCTCTCTCTCTCTCTCTCTCTCATATATATATATATATATATATATATATATATATATATATCCTCTAAATATATATTCTAATTAGTGTAGTTCATGTGTGTGTGAATGTTCCATAAGATTCATGTCATATTAACAACAATTTCATTAATTAATATGCTTCTATGTGTATTAGATCCATTAAACAGTGTGCAACCTACACAAAAATAAACTAGAGTAAATCATACAGGTTGAAATTGTACAAAACTGATAATTTGACATCATTTTCTCATTATTTCAATTAATACAGATGCACATTAACATTGGGGAAAGCATTTAATTTATTAAGACAGATAATACATTTTAATGTTTATGATCACTTAGGCAGATTTGTGTTATTCTTTAAATGAAGAGAGAGTAATCTTTTTTTAATATAAATATTCTAATGTTAGAATATATATCTATACTCGTGTATCATCAACAGAATACAAAAATCCTTAAGCTCTGCAAGAAATAAAATTTACTTCATGAAAAAAAGTAAATTGTATATTTCTTTTCTAAGTAATACTTTAGAGATAATATTGGCCAAATATTTTATGGATGACATCCACAGCAATTGCTGTTACAAGGAATAGGATAGAAACATAGTTTGGATAGAGAGGTATTAGAGGAAATCTTAATTTAAATCTGAAAAGTATTTCCCGTGATCCAGTCTCCAATGAACTATTTACACAAATCACTGCGTTGTCTTCATCAATCTCTGTATCTCTATCATTAAGGAACGTATAGCAGGATGAGCTAGGATTCCATAAATTGTCTCCGCTGGAGGCTGCTAGACTCCAAGAGATTTCTTCCTCACCCAGCATACAATTCAGTTAACTCTTGGTTAGTACAGCAATATAAGATAGCACATCCATGTCTTAAAAAGTTTCAAAACAAACATCTTTTAATCATATTTCCAAGGGAAATTTACTGGTCTTCATTGCTTTCATTCTTGTATTGTTTTCTGAGACAGGATTTCACCATGTGACCTTGTTTGTTTTGGTACTTACTATGTATATTAGGCTTCCTTGAATTTATAGCAGTCCTTTCTCAGCTTCCCCTGTGGTAGAATTACAGGCATCAGCCACAAACCAAGTAATCTATTTCTTTGTTTGAAGGGACAGTTTTTAGAATTTACCACTGTAACTATCTTATGTAATTAAAAACTAACCAAGCCTGCTTAGTCAGTCAACAGGTTCTCCAGAGCAAGAGTAAGGATTAAAAAAAAAAAAAAAAAGACAATTAGACAACACTGTAGCATGACCGCAGTCAATTCTGAGACTGAAGGCAGGTTTAATTTTTCCCAATCTGCTTTTAGACCATTTTAATTACATGTAAGTATTAAGGCAAGCAGGACACCAAGGAACTAGCAAGGCAGCAAGCAATGTCCCCTGATTACTCCCGTGACAATTGTTTCAAGGGCTTGTCAGAGTGTCCAAAATACCTGAGCCCACTTCTTTGTTGAAGCTCAAAATCTTGTCTGAGGCCTACTTCTTTTGTTCCACCATAAGATTAAAATTCCTGCATTAACCTATTTTCCTACTATAGCCTAAATTTAGACTCTTGTCTAAACTTACTTCCTTATCATGCCCTGATATCAAATTCATACCCAAGATTACTTACTAGTCATGGCCAATGTCAGATTCCTGCCAATCTGTTTCCCAAAGGCTCTCCACAAAAAAAAAAAAAAAAAAAAGTTATTTTATTAATATTTCTGTAATGTGTTTGATATTTTTATATGTATAAGGTCAAAAGATGAATTATTCATGTCTTTTTCCCTATAAGAACTTTTATTGAAAGATAATTTAATCACAGATTTATAGTAGCTTTAATTATAAAAGGTATTAAATATAACTCTATGACATTTAGAAATTATTGTCTCCAGAAAGTTTATTTTATTATAATTTCAGAGACATTATTTAACATACATATATCATTTACATTCTATAAAATACTTAAATTAATAAAAATGGCAAGCTAGACATTTAGCAGTTATGCTATCTGTGTTAAATTACTTACTATTAAGTAGGGAGTTCATATAAAGATATTAGTGACAATCTATGGGAGATTATTGCTCCAATTAGATAAGTTGTTACTTTGATTTTTAAATTACCAAAAAAATAAAAATAAATTTTATATCAACATTACAATCAGAGCCAAAACTGTTGTAAGAAGTTGACAGAGTGATAGGCCTTTACCAGTTGTGTCATTTTATAGATATATTGAGGGCAAAGTTGCTTAGTGACCTAAATGATGTAACAAATCTAAAGAGATTTTATTTTCTGAATAGTGACACTCAATGCATTATTAACTGTTTCTTTTTAAAATGTTAAGAACCATGACTCAGAGTTTTATGAGGCATGGGATGTGTTATATATGTATTATGTCTTTGATTTTTATACCTAAGACTAGAATGTGAACCTTTCTCACAGGTCAAATGTTAAAAAATTGTTTAAAAAAATGAAAGTTTTATATAGCAGTGTGTTTCAAAGAAACTGTATTTATCACTCATGACTATCTCACCATATGGCAAGCCTGAAGAATAATGTACTAAGCAAGTTCTATGTTCATCAATAATCTTAAAGACAAACTACAATCATGTCTTATCCCTTTACAAAATGTGGAAATCAATGCAAATTACTTTCTCATTATGAAACAAAGAAAAAAATTAATCTTTGGGTCTAACAGCTGACATATGCACATGTATATTTTTACATATATGAAAAATTGCATTCATTAACTATGGAACATGTATACTTAATTGCATGACTGTGAGTTTATGAATTTATATGACCAAACTATCTTAGATTCACATTTTTCAAATGTATGGAAATTAATCCAAAGTAGGTTACATATCTGAATACATATAGCAATCAAACAGTTAATCATAGAGGTGTTATCTTAAATTAAAATTTCTATGAACCATGAAAGGATAAAAGTATAAATAAAAATATTAATAACTCTTGAGATACAATTAAAATAATAACAATGCAACTTACAATATTTGGGAAAATAAATATCAATGTATATATTTAATTATGCCCAGAATATACAACTTTTAGAATCAAAACACATATATGACTTTAAGTCATATTTATATTCATATTTTCCAAGATTTTTATGCATTTTCTTTTGTATTTGTATGTTCTTCTAACCTTATCTAAAAGTCCACTAATGGTAATTTATATTTTATTCAAATGAAATGAACACTTCGTAAACATGTAAAATATTTTTATAAATAATAGATCAGTGCTAACTATCAAAAGATCTTCAAGACTCTTTTCTTACTCATTCCAGGACTCAAAAAATATCTATGTTAATGACTGTATTTATTTGTAGTTTTATTTTATATTTCATGCTTGCATTTATAAGGTGTATAATTTTGATGCCTAGTAATTATCATATTAAGCATGAATTACATTTTATGCTAGTTTTTACCTTTTTGTGTGTGTGTGATTTAATCTTTCAATGTATTCTTTCAGTCACTAAAGTTTCAATGACATGCTTGTCATTGCCTGGAACACAATTTCCTACTCAATTGTGGACAGCCTGTGTAGTCACTTAGCATTTACTGTGTTTCTTAGAACATGCACATGATTTCTCTTAAAATGAAATCTTCAGAGTTTACATTTTGAAGTTGACAAGTTTGTCTAATACATAGGACATTTAAGAAGTGAGATATTGTATTTATCTAGATTTTTGTCTTTAATATTTTTAATTAAATATTTTCTATTCATCCTCTTTTTAAAACCTTATGGGAGTTTTGGATCACTTCTGTGCTTCCATGTAGTATAGAATAACTTTACTTGTATTTTAATCTTGAATGCCAAATATTTGAATGCCATAAGTAATAATCCCAATATATGTTCCCAAATTTAATAGATATATTATATTTTCTCATTGCTGAACTATCAATCTAAATACAGTATTTTTATAATTGTGCCAATTATTGACATTATAATATAATTGCATAGTTTATCCCTTTCCTTTCCTCCCTCTAAACCATTTTGTATATCTTTACTTCCTCTCTTTTAAACTCATGGCCTCTATTTTTCATTATTTGTTGTTACATGCATGTATGTATATACCTATACATATGCAGAGATACATATGAATATGTATGACTATATACATTTATTCTTAAATATAACCTGCTCAGTTTGTAGAATGTTGCTTGTATAAATATTTTCTGGGATGTTCATTTGACTTAGGACAACCAACTGGTGTGTTCTTTTGGAAGGAATATTATTTTTCCTCACACAGATCTCCTTATTTATCTGCAGTCTTTTGTTTAGGGTTGTGGCCTCATGATCTTTCCAGCATCCACTTTAGAATATATTTTGTTACTGACCTTGTACCGTTCATGTTATGCAGATGTTTGTGAGACTTGATGGATACAGCTTCTAAAACTACTAAGAATCACTGTCACACGTTAAACTTTCTGATCTTCTGGCTTCGAATCATCTGGAATGATGCCTGAGCCTGGAGTGGAAGCTGTTTTATATATATATATATAACATATACATATATGCATTGCATCTGAGCTAGAAATAATAATATTAATACTTTCACTTGTGAAACATACACATGATAAAAGAAAAATATTGTTTCATCTCATTAATTCTGATAAATATGAATCTGTTTAATCAGAAATCAATGATGTGTCAGTTATTACTTTTAGCAATTATGAAGTTTTCTCTTACTTGCTGTTTCAATTTGACTATTTCAAAACAATAAAACTGTCACCAAAACAGTGAAAACAAAGGGTAGTGAAGAGTCTGAAAAAAAAAAAAAAACAAAACAAACAAACAAAAAAAACAAACCTCTGTTCCCAGATTCTGATGTGCTCAGCTCCTTCACTATGCACATATTCTTGGAAGTTAAAGCATAAAGCAGTCAAGCATTCTACCTAGCATGAACATGTTCATAGTGCTAAAATCCAGAAAATCACATCACTGGGCTACAGAGGGGAAATATGACAGAAGTGCTAACAGAAAATCCTTAAAAATTTTAACATTCTAAGAGAACAATTTCAAAGTAATATTTACATTTCTATGGAGATTATAAACATTAATTTGAACCATAAAATATTAAATAATTAGGCAAGTCAATATCCATCCCATGATTCTTTTATTTCCAGGTATAGTCAGTGAATAAGCCAAATGGATCTTGGAGGAAAATGATGAGTTAATCAGATTTAATACCTGTATAATCATATTTATGGTTATTTTTAAAAATACACTCTTTATGGAAAAATATTAAGATAGACATTTGTATTGATGTATAGCTTTAGACTGAGATAATTAAATTTTCTCTGTACTAAGTTTCAAGCTCCATCAAATGCAGTTATATATTATTCTAACAGGGTCTGTTACACAGAAAGCAATGTGTATTTGAGATATTTTAGGAACAGATACATGAATGAGAGACAGAGTTCAATCTTTTTAAAATGTAGGACTCGGTGGCCTGAAGCATGTTGAACATTCAAGTTGAAAGAGAGGTTGCTATAGATTATACTACATTATTTAAAATTAAGAGCTTTAACAGTTAGAGTTTGTGTGGATAAAGAGGCAAAATATAGCACAAAGCCTTCCGAAAAGTTGAACTATTTTTGTGACAAAGGCAATCTGCAGTACATTATGAATAATGTAAGCTCTTTTACTACTTAGAAATTATTATACACAGTATATATTGACCTGTGAAGTGTACATGTGCCTGAAAATACAGTGGACACTCTGACTAATACCATAGTGTAGGGGCTGGTTATCACAAAATTAAATTGACATAGTAGCATACCTGCTGTGTCAATTGATTTAAAAATGAGTTTTAAATTACCTAATTAAACATATAAATATTTTACATGGAATGACTATTCCAAAATTCTATACCTCCTCATTTATTTTATGTTAAAATATAGAAAGTTAACTTTCCAATTTTATTGCTTAGGAGCAGAATGCTCTTTGTGAAGATGAAAAAAATTGAGAATGATAAAGACTACAATGACAGAAGCAGACAGCAACATTCCAGAATACCAAGCCTTCTATCGTCTCTAAATAAATAAGAATAAAATTAGCATGTTCCAAGAGTTGTGAGACAGCAACAGTAATTAACTGACCATTCTATAGCAATATACTATTGAAATAAAAATATGCTACAAATTATAGCAAAGATGTAATACAATGATAACTTCAATGACTTTCATTATATGTCCATTCATTTTTATAAAAATTGTTTATTCACTTGTTTATCTCTGAGTTCAAATGTATGTAGGAAAGACCATAGAGAATCTGCATAAAAAAATAAATACTCCAGTTACGTATTTCCAGTAGTATCCCCTAATCTGCTGTTTCAATAATTGTGACCATGCTTAGTCACGTTCAGCTGTGTTCCACAAACAGTAAGTAGAAAATTCTAAAAATTAATAATCCATTGGTTTTAAATTGCAATCTACCTTGAATAGCATGCTAAAAATGTTTTTCTGTTTATTTTATTTTGGGTAATAAACCATCTAGCTTAGGTTAGTTCTATGTCTCTTACAGAATATTTTGCTGTACAAGTTAAGATAGGAAACTGTAGTGAAATTGTAATTCTGCCTCATCTGCCTTCTGGCCAGATCCTAGAGACCTCGGAGTTTCTTGAGATATATTTCCTTGCCAGTGCATTCAGGTTGCTGGATTAAAATTCTTTTACATCTTTCCCCTTTTTGTTTAAGCTAAAATTCTCACACAGTTTATTACAATGAGAAATGGAGGCAACTTATGAGAACATCTGAGAGAGGAAGATAGATGGGGGGAGGGGGGAGAATGAGAAGAAGCCAGAATAATAGTTTGCCATCGTTAGTTTGAGGCTAAGCAGAAGCTGACAGAAGCCATTTTGAATCAGTCAGCTAAGAGAGGAGTTTCAGCCAGAAAAGCTAAGTTGAACCAGCCAGCCCCAGCCAGTCCCAGCCAGCCAGTCTTTAGAAAGGGATGGAAAGTGTGAATTAATTCAGAATGAACCCCAAGACAACAATCAATCCTGATGAATCCAATTTTCATTTATAGTAAGCCTTATTTTGACATATGATTTTAGAGGCCTGCAGCCCATGACCAGGAAAGGTAGGGCAGAGTGGCTCAGTACACCATGTGGGAAGAGCTTGTTCTTTGGTAACAGATTAGGACACCAAGAGAGCAGGCAGGACTAGAGCTGTGCAAAGCATTTGAAGGTCCACTACTAGGGAACTGCTTCTGCCATAAAGGAGTCACTTTCTAAGGATCAACAATCTTAAATTTAGTGTTCTATACTGGAGAGCAGGTGTTCAAAATATGAACTACTGGGAGACATTTTATATTCAGAGCAGAGTAGCTCATATTTCTAAAAAAATCTCACTCTGTCTACTTGGTTTTTACTTAGAAACTATCTCAAATACTGGAAAAAGGAATGTGTTAGTACTTTGCTGTGTGTCTAGTAATCCTTACTAAGGCAGCGTATATGAATGTGATCCTAGAAATAATTGTATAGTAAGCAGAAATATAGAATTCTGTATGTAAGTAAAATGTCCCAAATTATGAATTTAATAAGTAAGTGAATTTTTTTAGTTTGTTAATGTCCATGGCAAATTATTATTGTTAATCTCTTAATTTATATATTTATGTGTGTGTATATTTTTGCACATGATAAAGATTATTCTAGGATGCACTAGGTTTGGTTGTGTCCTTTGTTCAAAGAGGAAGCATTTATGCTCATTTTAAAAGTTTTACTGTTCCAAGAAGATGTGTATGAACCCTAAAACCTTGTCTATATTTTTTCTACTTAGCAGCAATCTTGGTCAGTAAAGGATACTAGAAAATAGTACGAAGATAATTACTCCCAGTTCCAGTGTGTTCACAGTGTGTGGCTCACACAGTACACAGTTTTCTTAGATTCTGGCTCCTAAGGATCTCCAGGTTTCAATACCAAGCTCCAGCTGTACAGGGAAGCCTGAAGGACTAAACCAGCAGTTGTTCCTCGAGTCTCTTCAAGCCTGGGTTGTATTTGTGAAGGTGGGCCTGTGCTTTGTGCAATGCTAACATTTTCTCTATGCCAACACCTGGTCTTTGTATGATCAGCAGGATAAAGTCAGAAGCTCCCAGCCACAACTTCCCTGAGAAGGTCTATAATAATGTGCCTCTGAAGAGCCATTACCCAAATGCAGCTTCTTCGCTCACAAAGCTTGCCAGGTTCAAGGGAGACAAATGCCAAGTTGTCTCACATTAAACCATAGTGGCTTGATAAACAGTGATGTAGGCAGAGATGCTTATATGCTGAAATTCTCTTTACCACCAGTCTTGTTATTAATATAGATTAAATTTTCCCTTTATTGCATATTCAATTTCTGATCATTGTAATCTTGTATAACTACATACATACACAAACCCAAACACACAGAAACACACACACACACACACACACACACACACACACACACACACAGAGAGAGAGAGAGAGAGAGAGAGAAACACACAAACCTTCTTCCCATTGGACTCAAACTAATGCACACATTTTCTATCTGTGTTGTTAGTAGGGTTTTGTTTGTTGTTGTTGTTGTTGTTGTTGTTGTTGTTGTTTTGCTTTGCTTTGCTTTGTTTTGTTTTGTTTTGTTTTGTTTTCTGAGACAGGGTTTCTCTGTATAGCCCTGGCTGTCCTGGAACTCACTTTGTAATCCAGGCTGGCCTTGAACTCAGAAATCTGCCTGCCTCTGCCTCCCAAGTGCTGGGATTAAAGGCATGTGCCACCACGCCCAGTTTGTTTGTTTGTTTGTTTGGTTGTTTTTTGTTGTTTTCTTTTAGGACACTTGCTTCTGTTTACTTGTTAGATTGACTTTTTATATTTGGGTTAAAGTCTATTCATATGTAAATATTATCTTTCTTTTATTGAAGATAGAGTTTTTTCATAAAATATACACTGATTTGCTGCTCCAGAGCCTCTGAGTTTTCTCCAAGTTGTCTCACCCTTTCTGCTTCTCATGAGAGCATCTAAGTAATGTTAATAAAAGAGAGAAAAAGAAAAGTAAAGAAAAGTAAATCCACTAGAATGAGAGCAAACAAACAGAAAAAAATCAAATGAAAACCATGAGATACACATGTAGACATTGTTATACATGTATTTGTAGTTTACCATAGCTTTATTTCAAATTTATAATACATATTTCCATATCAAATAGTATCAAGTATGTTATGCATAGAGTATAAAATGTTTCTGGTATGTACGCTAAACATCAGAGTTTTTAACCAATTTTTGCATGTATATATTATTATTTTCTTTTCTCTTCTTTTCATATTTACTTTATTTCACTGTTCTTTCTTTATGAATTCATGATTACTAGTCTGTCTGCACCTGGAATCTGCTGCTGCTTTGCTTTAAGTCTCATCTACTCCAAGATTTTGGGACATACCATGATTTATATTTCTACATGGAGTTTATAAACCAGCATGCTATCAGCCCTCAACCTGTGAAATTAATTTCTTTATTCTTCAACAATCTATGAAATTCTGAAAGACCCAGAAAACCCCAATGGCAAATTTCACTCTGTGGTCCTGCAAGAGAAATATGACTCTGGATGAAGAAAATTCTACATGCATACCCTTGAAATGTCTTCCAAAATCAACTTTCCTTATGTTTTTTCCCTGAGTAAATGAATGTGTAAAGTATACAGATAATAATTCTTTGAAACACTTGGTAATTTTCTAAGCTATCTTTCCTTTGTATTTAAAGACATCTGCACATGTGCATGCATGTATGCAAGTATGTGTGTATACACACACACACACACACACACACACACACACACACACGCATGCATGTGTGTATACACAGAAGTATAGGAAGATGAACATTGTAATCATTTGCCATCGAATATAAGTTTAAGAACATCTCATGGAAACTGTTATACAAAATAAAAGGTAAGATGTGTTGATAATCTAAATATGAAACTGAGAGGGCTATTATAGTTCAATCTAGATCTTTTTATTCTTATTATTAATTTGGCACTAATTCCAATTCTGTATTTTATTGGTAACTGCAATATTTAAAGGCATTGTAGAATAACAAAAAGATACGATATACAATTTGAGAGGAAAAGGTCTATTTCTGTTAGCTTTATTATTTTTTTTTCTAAAATAAACTATGTTATTCCCTACCAGGCTATTTTTTATATGCAATGACATCTAGATAATTTATCTATGAGAAAAATTAGAGACTAAATGAACCATGGAGTATGTTTATTCCTCTTACACTATAAGAAACCGTGGAGGGAGGGCTTTGTCTGCAGATTCAACAATGACACTCAACTACAGTTTTACTATTCATTTTTGGTTCCTCCCACAGTTTCAGCATTTCTGACTTAGGGCACCACTATGCAGAAATGTTTTCCATGCAAGATTTCAAAGAAAAACATCAGAATTAAAATTACAGTTAAGGAATATAAATTAAATACCTTCCTTGGGAAACCTGAAATCACTGAAGCTGAGATGCAGTTTTTCCTATCCTTTGAGGACCTGGTGTTTGAGGAAAGACATTTGAAACATATTCTTTTTCACTGATATAAACTTGCCAATTTCAAATATTAAACATCAAGAAGAATATGAAGCAAATATTAAACATTCCATGTTATGAATACATAGAATGCATTTATACCTTGTATTTAGGGCTGGGTCCCTACAGTTAACTATGTTTCTATGAAAAATATATTAGTTATTTGATATGTTCTTTAAATAAAAAGTCTTAATTCTGATTTCTTTGTAAGTAAAGACACAATTTACTATCAAATATTATTTATTTAATAAAGTAAGAAAAACATTTTAACAGCAGAAAGAGTATTTGGTAAATAACATAAGAATGAGTAATAATCAATTCATATTGCTATGGTTATTATTTTATTTAGCATAAAATAATTTGTTACTCAGTTCAAAGCATACAGGGGAAGAAATTGTCATGTTTGTCAGTGAGAATGTTGCCTGTAGTCAAGAATATTTATTCAGAACATAATTGACTGTCTGGTGAGATGGTGGATGAGAGCACTTGATGCGCAAGAAGAAGCACTTGCATTTATTCCTCAGACAACAGGTAAAAGCAAGGCTTGGCCAATATGCCTCTAATTTCTTTTCTGAAGGTGAAGGAAGGAGATAGAGCTCATAAGGCAGAGAGTGAAAGAGCAGATTTACTGATGTTTTCTTCTTGCACAGTTTCAGATACGTGTGTACATACAATTGGCAAAGATCACATACACAAACATATGCACACACACACACACACACACACACACACACACACAAACACACAGAAAAAAATACAAAAAATAATGTATGTTTATAATTAATGTCTGACTATTTTGAAAGAGCCATAGAGAGTAGTGGCTGGAATCCACAGTACTCTCATGTTCTTAGTCTAATGTCCTTCCTGATTGTTTTACTTCTTCTTTTTTTTTTTTTTTTAAGATTTATTTATGTTATGTTTAGCTGCCTTCAGACAAACCAGAAGAAGCCACCAGATCCCATTATAGGTGGTTGTGAGCCACCATGTGGTTGCTAGGACTTGAACTCAGGACCTTTGGAAGAGCAGTCAGTGCTCTTAACCACTGAGCCTTCTCTCCAGCCCTGATTGTTTTTGAAGTGAAGCCTTGGGTGCTGTGTTCTCTTCTAGGGAACACTAGGGACAGCAGAAGGCTCAATGGTGGTGGTACTGGAGAACTGAATCCAGGAGTGTAAATGGACTGCCTGATCTTTCTTCTATTTCATAGCCTCTGTCTGTCTGTCTGTCTGTCTGTCTGTCTGTCTGTCTGTCTTTTCTTTTTTCTTCTGTTTATCATGTCTATTAAATACATTGAATGCATTATCTAGGAGTTCCTTCTGCGGAGTCTCAGTTCTTTTTATAACTAGCTAAGCTAGCTGTAGATGTCAGGAGTAAGATTTTTAATGGCCTTAACTAACTTAGAAAGCTTAGTTACAGCCTCAATGAGTCAGGCCAAAAATAAAAGCCTGTTTTTAACAATCTTGGTTGATATCTGTGACCTTACCATGATTGACAGTGGTGTGAGATTTTCTTTTTCTTTCTTTCTTTCTTTTTTTTTTTTTTTTTTTTTTTTTTTTTTTTTTTTTTTTTTTTTTTTTTTTTTTTTTTTTTTTTTTTTTTTTTTTTTTTTTTTTTTTTTTTTTTTTTTTTTTTTTTTTTTTTTTTTTTTTTTTTTTTTTTTTTTTTTTTTTTTTTTTTTTTTTTTTTTTTTTTTTTTTGCTGGTTTTGTATATCCTGCTTTGAAAGTCATGTGATCATCAGGTTAAGCCAGACAGTGCCTTCCCCAGGTTCCTGGTAATTCCAATAAGATTACTTGGTTAGAATACCACAACATTTAAGTCTGTGGTTATTTAATGCATGTAAAGAGTCAAGTGGATTAATTAAAATACCAGATGTATTTCTTGTTCATCTGAAGTAAGACTAGTAGTTAGAAATTATAGTGCATATAATGCCAGATTAAGTGGCACATGTGAGTTATGTGGAACATTTATTTAGTCAGTGACACTGTTTTCTAAAATAGAGGGGAGGGATTGAAAAAAAAACTAGTCTCTATTTGATTCATATCTGAGGAGAAAAGGAACATGGATTCAGATTGGTCTATTATGTCCTGAAAATTCTCTCAATATAATCATATATACAGATGTATGGGAGAGATACTTGTGAATAGGGGAGCAAGAATGGAGAAAGAATATGACAATAAAGGAAACGGGGTAGGAACCAGGATGCTGTGTGAAATGAGTGAGCAGTGGGTGGTGGGTACTGGGGAGGTAGGAGGAAAGAAATCTGGGTTGCTTGGAGAAGAGGAAATTGAGGACTATAGGGTAGGAGTTTAGGAACTAAGGGGGGTTAGGATATTGTTAGGATGAATGCACCCCTATTCTTGATATCAAGTATAGTGGTTTGAGTATGCTTGACCCATAAGTAGTGGTACTTTTAAGAGGTGTGGCCCTGTTGGATGAAGTGTATCACTGACTGGGTGGGCTTTGGAGGTCTCCTACAACCATTTCAGAAGAGAGATTCATCTTAGCTAGCTGAGGATGCAAGCATTCTGTCATTGGTCAAGATGTAGAACTCTCTGCTCCTCCAGCACCATGTCTTCTGGTCACTGTCATGCTTCCAGCCATGATGATAAGGAACTGAACCTCTTAAACTATAAGCCAGCTGCAAGTAAGTGTTTTCCTTTATAAAGTTGCCTAGGTCATGGTATCTCTTTACAGAAAAGGCAATTCTAATTAAGACATCAAGTAATAAAAAGCAAGGAAAAAAAGCTGAGGAATTCCTAGAGTTCTGGAATAAGTTTAGTTCTTGGTCCATACATTTGCTCAGCTGTATGGTCCCACTGAGTTTGTTGAGATCCTCTTTTATTTTTATGTAAAGGCTTATGAATATACAAAATACTACAAATTGAGATTACAGTATATATATATATATATATATATATATATATATATATATATATATATGAATCTAAAAACAAACAGTTGTCTTACAGTAGGTGTATGTTTTAATGAACTGATTTTACTCCCCAATAAAAGGATTTTGATTTTTATATCATGAAAACAAGGAAGACAAATAGAAGCCCTTTAAATGTACTTGACTAATGAAAGAAGCCACTCTGAAACCCCCATGCACAGTATGTTTCCAGTTACATAGATCTCTGGTAAAGCAAAGTTACTGAAATTGTAAAATTAAAAAAAAAATGCTAAGAACTGGGCAAGAAAAGCTGTGAAGGTCTTTCAAGGCAGAGAAATGGCACTACATGCGTTGTAAGGATGGGTAATACTTGACATTTTCCTTAAGTCACAATTTTGGTTAGTTTTATGTCAACTTGACTCAACTTATAGTAATCTCAAAAGAGGAATTTTGATTGATAAAATGCCTCCATAATAATGGGCTGCTGACAAATGTGAGGAGCATTCCCTTAATTGGTGATAAATTGGGCCATCTCCTAACCTGCTGTGGGTGAAATCACCCCTGTGCTGGGAGTCCCAGATACTATGAAAACCAAAGCAAAGCAATAAGAACAAACCACAAAAAATATCTGTGGAAGACATGAATATCAAGGCAGTAGTAACCAGGACTCTTCAATGGCCTCTGTGTCATCACATCAATATTAACTGTAAGACAATCTTATTATGTAACACAAAGAATAAACTGTGATGTTACATATGGATTTTAAGTAGTATTTACATTGCAAATCTAGCTAGGGATCTTTGAAATTTATTCTCCCATACATTACATCCAGACTGCAGGTTCCTCTCCCTCCACACTTCCCAGTCCTCCCCCTAGCTCTCCTTTCCGGGCAACTTCTCCTCTGTGTCCTCCCTCCCCCCCCCCAAAAAAAAAAAAACAGAAAGAAAAAATTAAGAAATAAAATAACCTCTTAGGAGTATCCAATGAACATTAGCAAACAAGAAAACAAGATACACTAAAACTAGGCACAAGCTTTCAAATCTCAGCAGGATGTGGCAAACTTGTAGAAGGTAAAGGTTCCCAAGCACAGACAAAAGAGTCGGAGACATTGGCATTTCTATGACTGGAAGTCTCACAGAAACACCAAGCTGCACAAAGAGGTACATATGTATATACAACAATAATGTACTCAGGATGTTACTGTATATCTCTATAGTTTCCTTCCTTCCTTTCTTCTTTTCTTTCTTTCCTTTCTGCCTGTTACTGTTAATGATGATGATTTAAAATTATTCAGAAATGTCAGAAGAAAGGAATAGAAATAGACTGGATAAAAGAAGGGAAGCAAGGAAGAGAGAATGAAGGAAGGATGAAAAAGCATGCCATGAGCCAAAAGAAATAAAGTCCTACTTCATGGAGTGAGCAATGTGGAACTGTGCTACTTTGCCTACCATAGCACTAATAGCACGAGGAGAACAGTGATAGAATTCACCTTTCTTTATTATGTCCATAATGAAATGATTATTTAAACTTTGCCAAAAAGGATCTATGCTACAGTCTTCCCAATAATTGTAAAATGAAAAAACTTCTACATGACTGTTGCACCTCTTTAACAAAGATTTCACATTCAGTTTAAGTCATTACCCAGAAATTTAAAGTATATTTTCTTTTCTCAGTTATGAAATCAAAGAGAAAAAATCAGATAATTTTACTTGTTATTTCTAGTTTTAGCATTTTACATCATTGATATGTTTACAACCATTAATCTCTGGAGATGTATTTCACATAGCAAATGCAGCATGCTTAAAATATGTTTTTCCTAAACTCTTATTCAATGACAATGTTACTAATTTATGAAAAAGAACTGTTTTACACTTCATAAAGTGTTAGAGTAAGATTGAATTAGGAACATTGAAAAATTGAAGCATTTTATGCTTAAATTTTCAAATACTTTAAAGTTAGATCATAATTTTTAAAATGCTTAACTTGTATAAAATTCTGAATGATGCTAGGCAGTGGTGGTGCACGCCTTTAGTCCCAGCAATTTTCACCTTGCTTGCAAATCTGTACCTCATCATTTATTATCAGATTATTATAGACAAGCTTTTTTTTTATTCTCAAGCCATTTGCAAACATGACAGGAAAAGGATAAATCTGCTAATAAGGACACATAAAACTATGTAGCCCTCATCAGAACTTGCAATCTAATTGATCTCATGTTTAGAAAATATATTTTATGTCTGTTTAAATTTGAAATTAATTTGTAGAATTCAGAAAGCAAATATTTAAGGAAATTTTTCTACTCATAGACTGCTTTACTCAGTGATCAAATATTTTACATATTCAGAGTGAAAATGGGTTGATATTTCAAATTTAAGTAAACATCCATCCAAAATCATTAAAAATAATAATCTCAGCTGCAATTGAAAATTTATATTGTGGCAATTTACAATAATTCTGTTCCTTGTTAAATATAATTTGCTGCCCATGAGCACACAAGTTCCCATTGAATAATTACATAAGAATATCTTAGTTCTTTGTTATAATTCAGCTATATATTGGGTATTATTACTGTGTCTATTTACACTTCTTAAAGCATGACTCGCTATTCAAAATAGAAAGGATATGCAATCATATATTCTTTCCTTTAACAAGGAGTGGATAAAGAAAGCATAATATTTAAAAGGGGAAGAAAAGCAATAAGCCACAGAATAATAGAATTTGAAAAGTTTAAGGGAAATCGGTGCTCCTAGCATTTACTATGTGAACTGAAATAAACAACAATGGAAAGAGAAATACTACAGCTTTCTTTTATATGAAATATAAAGCATTCGCTTCATTGAATGTCAGAGAGCTACCCTGGTGGACCACAGCAATGCAAGAGATTACGGAGTGTTGGTGAATGTAGCTACTGATTTGGGGCACCTGGGGGCAAAAATTCAAGTTCTGCCAGGAAGTGGTTTATCAAACTCTAATTTCTTTTTAAAAGTTCAAAAATGTTGGATTCTAACATTTCTAAGTTTCTAGGAAAGCAATGTAATGTGAGAGTCTGTAGATGACAAAATAACCAAATGGAATGATCATTTCTCAAATCTTGTCTAATGTTATTGGAGCTAGAATTGCTCCTAGAAATAAAATATAGGGTGTTATTCTGACATTGTAAGAATTGAAGCTATTGGTTGAAAAAGTAGGTTTTTTTTTTTCCTTCAATAAGAAAATTTACTACCGGGTAGTGGTGACACATGCCTTTAATCCCAGCACTACGGAGGCAGAGGCAGGTGGATTTCTGAGTTCGAGGACAACCTGATCTACATAGTGAGTTCCAAGACAACCAGGGCTATATGGAGAAACCCTATCTCTAAAAACAAAAACACACAAAACAACAACAACAACAAGAAGAAAGAAAGAAAAGAGAAAAGAAAAGAAAAGAAAAGAAAAGAAAAGAAAAGAAAAGAAAAGAAAAGAAAAGAAAAGAAAATTTACTAAATAGTTACTGTGAGCATAACTATCCAGTTGGAAATAAACAGCTTTTCAATATATCATAATTATGACAATGCATTTTGGAAATAGCCTTTTGGAAATCTTTCATGAGAGAAATCATGTATTTAAAAAAAATCAAATAACTAATATTTGTAACACTAATAGCAGAAGAATGCAGCAGAAGTTATGAGAATGGGTTTGAAAACTGTGATGGTAAGAAAGAAAGACTTTATAGAGTAGAATAAATATGTGGAGTGAGGGTTGATTTCCCTACTAGTAAACAGGCACAAAATAGCTGGGGTTTTTTTTTGTGGTTTTTGGGGTTTTTTTTTGTTTGTTTTTGTTTTGTTTTTTGTTTTTGTGGTAGATGAACAGTACTTCTACTTATTTTTCACAAAGTACCTATATTTACTTTACAAAAGGACATTTTATGATGTCGTTCTCAAAAATGAATGTGTATAATGTACTAAAAAGTGTGGTGGTGAAAATGTTTCTCAAAATTTTAATACTCTTGCAAAGACTAGGTGATTAATGCTTAGCCCAAAACTGAGCATCTCTATCAAACTATCACATAAAGGCTCAGAGAGCATCATAGAAAAAAAGAAATATGAAATATATTATATATGGTGCATTTTATGTTTATATATTTAATTGTTATTAAAATACTTAAAATATTAATACTTCTGTAATACAAAATTGCTTATGTATATTTACTATTACTTATAAAGAAATGTTATGTTTTTGTTTCTACACTCTTTATGCAGTGAAATAAGAGTCTTTTACTTACATATATGAATGTAGCAATGACCTACATATCTTTGAGAATGTTTCAACATGAAATGAATTGGAGAGGTCATGATCAAATAGGTTCTAGATCACAAGTAATGCCAAAGTACAGAGAAGTTGCATTCTTCCAACAAATATAAATCAGTATAGCTGTTTTGAAAATTTTATGAATATTCTTCAAAACCTAAAACTGTAACTATGCTCAGTAGTCTTGTGTCAACTTGACACAGAAATTAGATATATCTGAACAAAGAGAACCTTTACTGAGAAAAGGCCACCGCAAAATGCAGATGCAGGTCATCTTAATTAATTATTGATGGGCAGAGGGCAACACATGGTGGGTGGTACCATTTCTGGGAGAGTGCTTCTGGTTCCTTTATCAAGGCAGTCTGAGCAAGCCATCGAAATCAAACCAGTAATCAGCATTCTTCCATCACCTCTGCATCAGCTCCTGCTTTGATGTTCCTGCCCCATTTGAGTTCTTGTCTTGACTTCCTTCTATGATAGACATTAGTATGAAAGTGCAAGACAAACAGTCTTTCTTCTCCAACCTGCTTTTTGTTCATGTTGTTTTGTTTCAGCAGTAGTAATCCTAAGGAAGACAGTAACTATCATAAAATATAGACATTTGATTGTTTGATATTTCATCAAAACAATTGATAGTATCGGTATGTCAAAAATCTGTCAGGTCAAATAGAGCTCCCCGACTCCTAAGTCCAGGGAAAGGAGAAATTCATTATCTGTGCTGGATTAGGAGTATAGTATTTTGTGATTTTTCCATTAAAGCCAAAAAATTAAAGGATAATACCTTGCTCAAGGAAATTTATCTTTGCCACATATGTAGAACATTACAGGAAACCACAACCAAGGAAGATGCAGAATTGAAGAGGCTACATCTAATGGATACATTTACAACACACCTACTTATGGAAGACTTATTAATTGTTGAAATTAAGAGGTGGAAATATTGTAATAAGCAGCAGATGAGGGAGTTTGAGGTTAGATGTCTCCTCACAATGTCAGAAGATGTACCAATGATGTTTTACCAAAGTACCTGACTAAACCAACAAGGAGGACACTAGGACACTGATAAGATGCTAACATGGAAGGTCTCAACCCTAAACAAACATCTACAAGTAAAGAATGTTGACATTGAGTAAAAGAGTCATTTATAGGGAAAAACTCACCAACTGGTTATTCAATCCAAATGTTCAGTTCTAAAACCATAATACAGATAATATTATACAGACTAAATAGGTTGTGCACACACACACACACACACACACGCACACACACACATAGATAGAGAGACAGAGACAGAAAGACAAAGTCAGAGACACCAAGAGAACAATTAAAGAAACCATGATTTTGAAAACTAACAAGGGATATATGGGAGGATTTGTGGGGGATAAGAGGGAAGGACAAAATAAGGTAATTGTATTATAAACTCATAAACACACAAGATAATGAACACATGTACATACTGATTAAAGAACTTATAATATTTTTTTATAATCAAGTAAAAGCCCATATATATGCTGGGCTTATACCACACAGAGCGGTGATGCAAGCTTATCTAAAAGGATTAACAAATGAGGTTGGATGAGGTGAAGTGCTAAGGGAATGCAAACATACAGACATTAAACATGTTCATAAGAAAAGAAATTATTGATTCACTCATAGATGTTTGATGTCTGCATGGAAGCAAATGTATTTAATGGCATTTTAGACTGGTGATAAAAGATCCTCTTTACTTTATAAAATGAAGTAGTAGTTTTACATAATTAGGCTATCCACAAAATGTGTGAAATATATCAGTTGAGAAAAATTAGGGCATTTTACTGAAAATGAGTTACTGGGGCAAGTAAGGTATTGGCAGGATGAAAGGAAGTGGGGAATAAAATAATCATATTTTAATAAAAAATATAGAGGAGATATACAGAGGGTCAAGAAATTGAACAGAGGTGTGTAGCAATGGGGAGGGGGAACTGGAGGTAGCCACACCAGCAAGTCCCAGATGCCAGGAAAGCAAGAGCCTCTCAGGAACCCAGGGGAATGACATTAGCTGAAATGCAGCACATAGGGGAGGGAGAACCTGTCAAGACCATATCCAGAGTTCAGGCATGATTCCATGGTAGCAAGATGGAGCCACCCACCCATCTCCAAAAATTTAAACCAGAATTGCTCCTTTCTAAAGGAAATACAGGGACAAAGAGTGGAGCAAAGATTGAAGGAAAGGCCATCTAGAGGCTGCCCCACCTGGGGATCTATCTCACAAGCATCAAACCCAGACACTACTGCAGATGCCAAGAATTGCTTGGTGACAGGATCTTGATAGAACTCTCTTCTGAGAGGCTCTGCCAGATCCTGACCAATAAAGACATGGATGCTTGCAGCCAAACATCAGGCTGATCACAGGGACCCCTATGAAGGAGTTAGGGGAAGGACTGAAGGAGCTGAAGGGGCCTTATCTGGTATCAATGGGAGGGGAGGCCCTTGGCACCGTGAAGGCTTGATGGCCCACTGTAAAGGAATGCTAGGGCAGTGAGGTAGGAGTGGGTAGGCAGATGGGAGAGCAATGTCATAGAAGCAGGTTAAGGGGAGATGGGAAAGGAAGTTTCTAGAGGGGAAACCAGTAAAGGAGATAACACAACTTCACATCTATTTATTTTATAGGTTAAGTTTTTTCTTTTATATAGCAATTTGTAACATTTTATATTCACCAGTTGTTTCTTATACAGTAAAGTTGTTTTGTAGTATACATATACACAGGAATCCCCTTCTTTCCCTCTCTTTCCTGGGTCGACGGGACGGCTGAGGTAACAGTAGGGTCTTCTTTTTTAGAAGAGGTTTCTCATTCTCTCTTAAATACCTTCAACTTGAAGATCCTCTTTCTCTCTCCTGGGTTTTCTCATGTTCACTCCTTGTCAACTAGATGCTTGCTCTTCCTCTTGAATATTGTTCACTTATTTAGTTCTTTTTACAGAAATCTCTTGGGCCAAAGATGTATTCTAGGGCTGACCCAATCTATAAAAATAAACAGATTTTTCCAGGCCACAATCCCCGTGATCACTAAGTGACCAAATATTCTGCAATATGGTGAGAGAAGAAATAAACTTGTTGGAGCATGTTGGAGCCTTGCTGCATCCACAACGTGTGTGTGTGTGTGTGTGTGTGTGTGTGTGTGTGTGTGTGTGTGTGTGTGTGTGTCTGTGTCTGTGTGTGTGTGTGTGTGTGTGTGTGTGTGTGTGTGTGTGTGTGTGTGTGTGTGTGTGTGTGTGTGTGTGTGTTTTATCCCCAAATAAAGATAAGGGAGAACCTACTTGATTTAAAAAGACATTTCCTATATCTGTGTTAGGCCTATTCCACACCTTCTCCTTCAGACCCTGATGTGTTGAAGGTAACATAAGCCAGATCTTTTACTATTCTAACATAATCATTATACATGATTTTTTTTAATGTAAAGCTATCCTATTCTTACCAAAAACAAGCAAGCAAACAAAGCAACAAATAGGAAAACCAAAGGAAAAAAATTTCCAAATACCATATACCATATATATATATATATATATATATATATATATATATATATATATATATATATATATAATTTGTTAACACACAGAAAATATTGACAAAACTAGTATTTTCTCACCAATAGTATTAACATACTTTTTGACCATGATCTATTACTAACTAAAACTACAATGTAAATGCTTTTAGAAAACTGTTCTGGCATAAATCATACAAAACGTAAGTTAAAGAATGATGGAGGTAGCCTTAGTTATAGACGAATTTATCGGGCTGAACTAAGTTTCTAAAGATTTCATCAAACAATTTCGTATATATTTTTGCAATTTTCTTTTCATATTTGAAGTTACTAAGTTGCCTTTTCTTGTGTTCTTAACCATTGCGTTTATAAAGTTTTCTGATATGCTAATGTCACTAGTTGCTTAATTTTCAAAAGAAGACTTTAGATAATTTCAAAAGAAATTAAAATAATTACTGAGAGGAAAGTGTGCTTTCTGGAGATTATAATTATTAGTTAAAGTGTGTCTATTCATTATGTCTTATCTGCAAGAAAAGAACTTGAAAGGAAATGTTTTTTTTTTTTTTTTGCAATAACATTTTGTCACACTATGTGAAGCCTCCCACTGTGTTTCTCATGTCAATAAAGGGAGCGACACGGTATTATGAAGCCCAGTGTGAGCTTTTGTCAAATCATTGGAAAAACTAAGAGAGAATTGAGTCTATTCACTACTATAGAGGCAATAAAAGTTGAGACATGTAGATTTAATAATCTGAATTTTCTACCTTGTATTCTATATTTATTAATTAATTCTATAGTTCTGGAATGCTATAGTTTCTCGCAATATGTAATAAACTTTTTCTCATTTATGAGTTGTCATGGAAGCAAAATCAACTAGCAAATCTAAGAGGCAATTTTCAGGAACTTAGGCAATTTCAACACATGACCATAATGAAAGTTAGATATTCATTATCAGTATGAGGATAAGTTGCCTACAGTGTCTAACCACTTTCTTCATCATATGGTCCTCATAATACATGAAATCATCTCTCAATAAATGATCACCTTTGTCAACAAAAAAATGAATAATAGGAATGGAGAATGTGAGCAGAGCAGTACAGAACCCAATTATACTGAGAAATTGGGTAATGAACTTACTACAGAAACAATAGCCAATGGATTATTATGTTGCCTTCTATTAAAATGTATTTGATCCTTCTTCTGCTCAAAATTGATCTACTTTTAAGTAAATTTTAGTTTAAAACATTATGAGTTTGGATGCAGTAATCAGCATGTATCGTCAAAGCAGATGATGGCAGTCACCTTCCGTGCAAGTTTTTCTTCATTCATTTTTAATTACCACCATATGCTTACATTAATCTACCTTATCCAACTTCTTTTTCACTTAAGATAATGTCCATTCCCACTTTCAACTTAAAAATGATATTAATATTAAAATATGTATTTCTGTGCTGTAAACAATATTTTTTTCTTTACCATGTTTCTTTTTGTTTGTTTGTTTTGTTTTGTTTTTTAAAGATTTTCAATGTCTAAAGTAGTGGTTGGTTGGAAGACTTAACTCTTTTCACAAATTACATACATGTTTATCAGATCTGGCTCTTGTATTACTTGGGTAAGTAGAGAAATACGTTATTCTATGAAACGTATAGTACTCACTTTTTTTGGGTATAAAATTCATCTATAATCCCATAAAATAAATTATTTCTGAACATCTTCAAATAAGTAATGACTCTAAGTGGAGATATTTAACTGTCATTCTAAAAATAAATATAATCTTTTAGGGAAGGTGTTTTGTTTTACAATTTTATTTCTTTAAGCATATGGGTCTTTTGCTTATATGTAAGTATGTATTATGTATGTATGTATGTATGTATGTATGTATGTATGTATGTATGTATGTATGTATGTATATGTGCCTGGTGCCACTGGAGGCCAGAAGTCATCTCATCATTTCCATCTGGACTTACACATGGTTGAGAGACATCATGTGGGTTCTGAACACTCAGTCACTCAGTACCCATTGTAGAAGCCACACAAGTTCTCTCAGCCACTGTGCCATCTCTCCAGTCTCATAGGTCTTGACTTACACAGTATTGGTTCTATGAAGCTCCCAATCTGGCAGACAACAACTGGATGCGCCATGAGCAGAAACACATCTCTGCAGATACTAAAGGGTTTGAATTTATGCTTATGGTTATCACTACTTTCTACAGGATGGACCAAGGGTTCCATGATATGTAATGCATGTCAAAGCAGAGACTCTTTGCCTTGTGCTAGTAGTAGGCACTGCCAGACTGACATTAGTATAGGTATGCCAGTTGAGGTTCTACTAGTTACCACACCAACAGCTCTGTTGACACACGAAATAGCCTTCATGGGAGTCAATGGCACCTCACTCAGATATTTGAAACACAGTCACTGAGTTCTGAAAGATGATTATGGATTAGTTCCTGGAGTCTCTGGCAGTGCTTGTCCCCAGGCTTCTCCTTAAGACAGCATAAAGAAGAGTGGGGATATTCTTTGCACAGTGGATATAATGTCCAGTGCAAATACCCTCCTCAACAATGAAGACCTCTTTCCACTTCTTAAATATATGGATATCCATAAAGACAACTTCATGGGAGGACCACAAATGTTGAGTTCATGAATGACCTCATTGTTGTAATGGTGGGTGGCTTGGTGAAGTCGACAATCCACAGACCAGTGGAACCCTTGTGGAACAGAGTTGGTGCCTTTCCTTCAGGCATCACATGATCCATGGCTGAAGGGCTGCTAGGGAGGTTAGCAAGAGGAGAATCCCAAGTTACAGTCAAACAAAATTAAGTATTATTTGAGATCATATCAGCATGGGAACATCTACATAGGGAGCTACAAGCTAATCAAATCACAAGAAAAACAGGCAAAATCAAACAGGAATGATAAAAACAATCAAATCCGTGAATCAGGACAGAAACTACATCATCTGTAACGTGCGTGTTTAGGATGAATGTGTATATGATTAAAAATTTAAAAAGCAGTCTGTTTCACATGAATTGCTTGCCAATACAACATTCATATGGTGTTCTTGCTGACTACTGTAATGAATTCAAGGAGTGTCTATTTTAATTTACTTGAAACCGGCATTGTTTAGGTAAAAATCAGCGAGTGAAACTCTGAGAGATAAAACACTGATGGGTAGAAGCATCCTGCAATTTCCCACTTTCTTTTTGTCTTTTCATGCAGCGATACTAATAAGGCAAATGTTTTTCGTAAACAAGTAATAAAGAATACAGTGGTTCCTTATCGTTCCTAACTGTCCATGGAGTAAGGATTCTACTCTTACTACAATATTCAAATAGAAGTCTGAAACCCATTTGCTGTAAGAAACAGAATGACATTCTGAACTCACCCTCTCTCTCTCTCTCTCTCTCTCTCTCTCTCTCTCTCTCTTTCTTCCTTTTAATATTTGTTTATTTATTTTATGCATATGAGTACACAGTAGCTGAACAGATGGTTGTGAGCCTTCATGTGGTTGTTGGGAATTGAATTTTAGGACCTCTACTCACTCTGATTGGCCCCACTCTGTCAGTCGCTGGTCATTCTGGCCCAAAAGATATATTTGTCATTATATATAAGTACACTGTATCTGACTTCAGACACACCAGAAGAGGATGTTAGATCTCATTATGGGTGGTTGTGAGCCACCATGTGGTTACTGGAATTTGAAATCAGGACCTTCAGAAGAGCAGTCAGTGCTCTTACCCCCTGAGACACCTCGCCAGACCCACTAAATCCACTTTCAAACAAACAGAATAAGTGTTTAAATTTTACATTTTAGTATTTTATCTTAAAAATGGAAGATATTAATATGGATCATTCTATAAATGTTATATTTATAAGGAGAAAACATACTTAGATGAAGTTTAAATCTACTCTTATAGTTATTTAAAAAGTCCATTTCCAGTTTGGTTTTCAATAATCTTTCTGAGGTGAAATATTCCAAATAAAGAGAACAATGTCAACATAAAGTGATATGTTCTGAAAGTAACAATGTAAGTGAGAAATGTGTTGAGTTTAAGAACACTCTAAGCTATATGACTGTAAAAAATTGTGGTACTTTAATGTATTATATAGATCTGTATATAATGTACAAATGTTCTTTCATTCTTAAAGTCAAGTAACAACTGAAGAAAGTTGTATTACATAATGTATTAAAGATTTGAAATAGTACAGCTAGCATTTGCAGGTACTCTTTGTCTGTGATTCATTTTATTAGTGTGATATCATTTAAAGCAAATGAAAGGCAGAACCAGGAAGATTATGTAACTTCCCCAGAGAGTGTTAATAAACATAATAGCTACTCCCTTATTCTTTTTAGTTTGAATGCATGACTGAAATGTAAAATGGAGACAATAGTGAAATAACATTTTATAAAACTGTACATAATAAGAATGGTAATAAATGCTTAGTAATGTTTATACATTTTGCATCTTAATAAATTTTTTATCATCAAATTTAGACAATGTAGTGTGAATCTAACACATACACACTCTTATACGATTTTCTTAAGTAACCTAATAAGTAAAGATCAATAAGTCAATACAACAATCCACTTCTAAAGAACATAATTTTAGAAAGATTTTTCATAATTTTGTCATGGTGGTGTTTTTCTGGAAATACCCTAGAGTCATCTTCATTTGTTCTAAAATTGTTTTATACATTCTGAATTGCATAATAAAGAATGTATACAGGATTTATCTTCAGGTGCATGTGTTCTGTACATATGAATGTATTATCTTTTTAACAATTTTGAATCTTAATCACAGGAGCATTTTCTCAAATGCTTTAAGTACGTGAAGATCACAACTTTAGAAGACCTTTTCCTATTAATACTTGAAAAATCATTGTTAAAGTTAATTACATAAAATTATTTCTCGAGTTCTTGGTGTTTTCCATGGCTCTCCATTACCTAGTCTGCTTTAATCTGTAAGTTAACTTTATTTTCCTATTATTAAATGTAGACATTGCCTTTGTGCATATATTTTTTATTATATATTTTCTTTATTTACATTTCAAATGTTACCCCGAAAGATCCCTATACCCCCCCCCCCCCCCCCCCCCCCCCCCCCCCCCCCCCCCCCCTTTTTTTTTTTTTTTTTTTTTTTTTTTTTTTTTTGTTTTTTGAGACAGGGTTTCTCTGTATAGCCCTGGCTCTCCTGAAACTCACTCTGTAGACCAGGCTGGCCTCAAACTCAGAAATCTGCCTGCCTCTGCCTCCTGAGTGCTGGGATTAAAGGTGTGTGCCACCATGCCCGGCCCACTACCACTTCTTGGCCCTGGCATTCCCCTGTACTGGGGCATATAAAGTTTGTAATACCAAGGGGCCTCTCTTCCCAATGATGGCTGACTAGGTCAACTTCTGCTCCATATGCATCTAGAGACATGAGCTCTGGGGGTTCTGATTAGTTCATATTGTTGTTCCATCTATAGGGTTGTAGACCCCTTCAGATCCTTCGGTAATTTCTCTAGCACATATTTTTATGTGCAAACTATAAGACGCTCCTTTCTCAGACTATTTTTAGAGTGTTTTGTAATTTGTATTAATATTATATTATATTATATTATATTAGCATATGGTTTTGAAGTCTGGGATGATGAGAATCTAAAGAATGATCTGAACATCCTTTGTCAAGGAAGTTCATCATCATTGGAAATTATTTCACATTGGTTATTTGTGGGCACAAATTACTGCCTTTGAGTTATTTGAGCCTGTATAACCCTGGTAGCTTTTATTTTACGGATGCCTAGAATGTGTGTTATTTTTTTTTTCTACTTTTGATTCATTTCTAACTTGGATGTAATGTCTGTATTTTAAAATATACTAAGTTATATTCATCATTTTGCCAGACAATTGTGGGTTTTTTTTTTTTTTAGCCTTGTACATTTGCTAAATAATGATAAAAATTTAAGAGTTGAAAGTTACCTTGGAGACAGGCTTTTCAATTCGTGCAGGGAAATTTTCTTGTGCTATTTGTTTCTTTTTCCTTATAAAACTGCTTAATTTATTCCTATGTACATTGCTCTCTGCACCACATAAAAAGTCTCATGTTATTATACTTGACTAAACTTTTGTTGCCTAGTCTCTGAAGATAAAATATAACAGTAATTTTTTTGTTGTTGTTTTGTTTTGTTTTTAGCAGGAAAACTTATTTGGATACAGTCATTTACTTTTTAACTATAATTTTATTATTTATTATATTTTGATGCTGAATAATGAAAAAAAATTTAGTTTTGTTTCCAATTAGAGGAAAATATTTCTGTGATTCTAAAAATACATTTGCTTTCAGGCTTATGAGAAGAAAGAAACCCTTAGTGGGTAAGGTTGAGGATCTGTGTTTTTTGTTTGTTTGTTTGTTTTTGTTTGTTTTTCGTTTTTTGTTTGTTTTCTTTTGTTTTGTATTCGAAACAAGCTTTCTCTGTATAGCCCTGACTGTCCTGGAACTCACTCTGCAGACCAGGCTGGCCTCGAACTCAGAAATCTGCCTGCCTCTGCCTCCCAAGTGCTGGGATTAAAGGCATGCGCCACCACCGCCCAATGAGGACCTGTGTTTTTATTCCTAGAAGACAAATAGTAGGAGAAGACTCCTTAGTAAGGTTTCCTTTACATCCACAAATGTGCCCTGCTACATGTGTTCATGTGTCCACCCCACCCACATTCATCATAAAAGTGAAAACACTGATCCACTTTCTGATTCTATTTAAAATAGTAACAATAACACAGGAACTCACATAGTGAAAACTGACCCACTGAATTTCTGTTTGTTAGGAGTCAAAAAAGTGTTAATAGGCTGGGAAGGAGGATATCGTAAAGCCGACAAAAAGGCAACAACAACGAGCGTTTTTCTATGCAGAGGATATGCATTTTTGTCTGGGTGGAGCCTCTCAGAGGACAGATATGCTAGGCTCCTGTCTGCAAGCACAACAGAGTATTATTACTAGTGCCAGGGATTGGTTCTTACCTATAGGATGGGTCTCAGTTTGGGGCAGTCATTGATTGGCCATTCCCTTTGCCTCTGCTCCATTTTTGTCCCTGCACATTTTATAGGCAGATCACATTTTGGGTCAAAGATTTTGTTGGTGGCTTGCGATCCTTATTCCTCCACTGCGAGTCCTACATGGCTCTAGGAAGTGAACTCTTCAGGATCCATGTCCCCACTGCTCAGAATCTCACCTGGAGTCTAATTTAGGTCTTAGGCAAGTCCCAGAGATTCCTTACCTGTAAACCCTAGATTTCCATTCTTTCTTCCCTGCTCTCCCTACACCTTATACCCCTCCTACCTGCTCCCCATCCCTATCCCCTTTTCTCTTTCCATCAGGCTCATGCCTGTTTTATATCCCTTTCTCAGATAGATTCAAACATCTTCCATTAGGATTTCCTTGTTATATGGTTTCTTTGTGTCTGTGAATTGTAGCATGGTTATCCTGTACCTTATGGCTAATAAAAATTTATACTTGAGTATATAACATGCATGTCCTTGTGGGTCTGGGTTAACTCCCTCAGGATGATTTTTTTATATGTCTATCCACTTGCCTGCAAACTTTATGATTTCTTGGTTTTTAATAGCTACCATTGTATAGAGCTGAGTAGTATACCATGAACCACAGTTTCTTTATCATTTGTTCAGATAAGGGACATCTGGGTAGTTTCCAGTTTCTGGCTATTACAAATAAAGCTGCTATGAACATACCTGAGCANCAGCTAGAGACACGAGCCCAGTGGGTACTAGTTAGTTCATGGTTATTCTTCCACCTATAGGGTTGAAGACCCCTTCAGCTCCTTGGGTACTTTCTCTAGCTCCTTCTTCCTTGGGAACCCTGTGTTCCATCTAATAGCTGACCGTGAGCTTCCACCTCCATGTTTGCCAGGCATTGGTATATTTTCCCCCGAGACCGCTTCTTTTTTTTACATGGTTGTTTTAGCTATCCTGAGGGTAATTTTTCCACATGAAGTTAAGAATTGTTCTTTCATGGTCTGATAAGAATTGTGTTGGAATTTCAATGGGGATTGCACCAAATCTTTATATTGTTTTGGATAAAATGGCCATTTAAACAATTTTATTTCTACAGATACATGGGCATGTGAGATCCTTCAATTTTCCATTACCTATTTCAATTTGGTTTTAGTGCAGGATTCTACTATACTTTCAAAGAAGAGGTAATATCAATATTCCTCAAAATATACCACCCAGATAGAAACAGAAGGAACATTGGCAAGCTAATTCTATAACGCTGCTGTCACTCTGATTTTTAAACCACAGGAAGATTCAACAAAGGAAAGGAATTTCAGACCAATTTCTCTAATACATATTGTTGCAAAATAAATATATATAAATGAATATTTTGGACTTTGTATAATACATTATTACATTTAACTACATTTTACTAATGTCTAAGTAAAAACAATGTAATATTTTGGAAATATTGTTTCTGTATTCAAGTTCAATAAAAAGCTTATAATTATCAAAATCTTAACAGTAGCAACAAAAATTTTCCAGAGAACTTCATGAGATATATTTACCTGTGATTATTTTGTGGTTAAATGGGTTTTTATCCTTCACCCTGAATTGAATAGACACTTTTAATGAGGTTGTTTGTGGTGATTAATTGGAAACATGTTTTTTCCCCCAAATTTTTATTAGATATCTTCTTCATTTAGATTTCAAATGATATCCCAAAAGTTCCTATACCCCCACCCCCGCCCTGCTCTCCTTTCCACCCACTTAAACTTTTTGGCCCTGGTGTTTCTCAGTACTGGGGCATATAAAATTTGCAAGACCAAGGGGCCTCTCTCCACAATGATGGCCAACTAGGCCATCTTCTGCTACATATGCAGCTAGAGATGCAAGCTCTGGGGTTAGTGCATATTGTTGTTCTACCTGTAGAGTTTCAGACCTCTTCAGCTCTTTGAGTACTTTCTCTAGCTTCTCCATTGGGGGCCCTGTGTTCCATCCAATAGCTGACTGTAAGCATCCACTTCTGTATTTCCCAGGCATTGGCATAGCCTCACAAGAGAGTTATGTCAGGGTCCTGTTAGCAAAATCTTTCTGGCATATGCAATAGTGTCTGGGTTTGGTGGCTGATTATGGGATAGATCTCTGGGTGGGGCAGTCTCTGGATGGTCCATCCTTTTGTCTCATCTCCAAACTTTGTCTCTGTAACTCCTTCCATGGGTATTTTGTTCCCCATTCTAAAGAGAGACGAAGTATCCACACTTTGGTCTTCCTTCTTGATTTTCTTGTGTTTTGCAAATTGTATCTTGGGTATTCTAAGTTTCTGGGCTAATATCCACTTATCAGTGAGTGCATTTGATGTGAGTTCTTTTGTGATTGGTTTACTTCACTCAGGATGATACCCTCTAGATCCATTTGCCTAGGAATTTCAATATCTTTCGAAGGTAGCTAAAGTAGGGAATTTTTTTTCTTTTTTGCCTCTAGAAATGCCATTGTTTTAAATTTAGCTCAAGTATAAAAAAAAAGTAAAAATGACTAAATGTGTACATAATTCATGCAATAAGCCCACTCAATCTGATAGTCTTCTAACAGTTACGTTTATCTAGCAGAAAAGATTTGTAAGCTGTGCACACAATTTTTTATTCTATCAACAACAGCCATTTGTGATCCGTCATTTATGGGTATTTGTCTTTCAAGTCATTTCAAACTATTTTTATGACATTATGACTTTCAAGTATACAGTGACATGATAGAAGATGCTTTAACTGGAATGTAAACCACATTCTGAATGTTGGGTGTAATGTTTTCTTTTAGCTGAAACAAAATTATTTGATTCTATTAATACATATATTAGTAATAAAAATATTCCAATAAACTGCTGAGCAGAAGCTAAAATGATAGAATTAATTCCTTTGCAGATACAATAAAGGAATGTAAGTATGTGACCTTGAGAATTTATTAGCTGTTCTTGCATTGGTCTGAAAAGTAATTATGGACATGTCTTAAATTATACCACATTTATTTTTATTCGAGTTTTATATAAGTTAGGACACTGAGCAGAGATATCACAATGGGAAGAGTCTGTGTTGAAAGCAGCTTTACATGAGGGAGATCAGCAAATTAGAACAACATTGGACTGAGGTCTGGCTATAAGAATCTTTCCAAACACTAGTTGGGATTCTCTACTAGCCAGAATCTACATGTTCCTGCATGTTTCATAACCTCCCTTGTCACAGTAATCCATTGAATGAGAATCATTTCAGACCTGAGCTAGTGAAAGAAATGTATATTTAAAGAAATTCAGGTGAAAAAACAAACAAACAAACAAACAAACAAACAAACAAACAAAATAGTAGCCCAAGTAGTTTGCTTGAGAAGAAAGAGGATTTTTGCCCCCCCCCACACACACACACATGTGACTAGCCAGTTGCGATTCAACTGTCTCTCCTTGAGCACCTAAAATCACATTAATGTTTGATTGTTTATCTTTCTGTAGTATTGACAAAATTGTTAAGGTAAAATATACACCTTGCTTTATTGGAAACAAAGTAGTAACTGCATTGTAAT
The DNA here is from genome assembly GCA_902729485.2 of Mus minutoides. Classification (NCBI taxonomy): domain Eukaryota; kingdom Metazoa; phylum Chordata; class Mammalia; order Rodentia; family Muridae; genus Mus; species Mus minutoides. The sequence goes on from LR751080.1 coordinate 202,497, forward strand.
CATTTAAACTTTGGCTTAAAATCCCCTTAAGCTCTCTAAAATTGAGTGACAGGGAATTATTTTGTAGAATGCCTTCACCAAATTGTGTTATGTATGTCTAATCTTGTTCTTCTTCAAAAGAAACTAATATCCTAATGAGAACACCCACACTTCATTTAACACTGAAAGCTGACTTCATAAGGGCATGTCTCCTGACACTAAGTTTGATCTGGAAGAGATGGTAAATCAATGATCATTTTGTGTCTACATACTTTTCTTTGTAAAAATAAGAGCTTTACACAAAATTATTTTACATATCTGTCAATGCTCTACCAGTTATAGAAATTCCCTATAAAGATAGTTAGGAAACAAAACTGGTTTTTAGTTTCCTCATTTTCAATTCTTTGTTTCAGTAAATATGATACATTTTGGTATTGGCAGTTATTGCTAGATAGATGGTAATGATTTAAAAAAATATTTTTAAGGTTTATTTATTTTATGCATGTTTACACTGTGGCTGTCTTCAGACACATCAGAAGAGGGCACCAAATCCCATTACAGATGGTTGTGAGCCACCATGTGGTTGCTAGGAATTGAACTCAGAACTTGTGGAAGAACAGCCAGTGCTCTTAACCACTGAACCATCTATCCAACCTGATGGTAATGATTTTTAAAGGCACAAAAATGTGACAAGGAGTGGTCATTAAATTACTGTGTACAGAAAAAATATAAATGCTAAAAATTCTGTCACTTTAAGCTTGCTGATATGGAGTTACAACTTTATGTTTAAAACCATTTGATTGTCTTATTGATGTTTTTTCTTTTATTGTTATATAAAAATTCACCAAATATACACATAGACATCACATGCACATATGCATGTATGTGTGTATATATATATATATATATATATATATATATATATATATATATATGTATATATCCTTCACACAGACTTGATATAGATATGGAAATTATTAGAAATTCATTTGCCATATTTTGTTTAACTATCTAGAAAAAAATATGGTCCTGTTTAAATCTAGCAGTAGGCCTAATTCTTTTAGATTACCATGCCACTGTATTTGCTTAAATGTTTAGACAGCCAAAACCTTCTATTTACAATAGAATTCTCACCATGGTTTATATTAATGAATATAAGGCTGTGATCAAATTTCATACTTAAATATTTAAAAATATGTCAAACTTAAGATGTCAAAATATGTCAAGACCTTGGCCTTCATCATCACTATCTGTTGAAGTACATTCATTATAATTTCTCAATCTAACTGTACAGTAATATGTTCTTTTTATTTCTTTTCAAAAATCAGTTTTCTTGTTTTGGGAGAATTTCATACATGAACAGTGAAAGCTTTTCTATATAAAGTCCATCTGGGTCCCTATTGACAATTTCATAATCTCTCTTTAATATTGTTTCATGTATGTATATTACATATATGTATGTGTGTAAATTTTCATACTATGTATTTAGACTACTCCATTTACCTTCGATACATATATATGTGTCCTTGGCCATTTGGAACTGAAGAGTGCACACTAGGACTTGACAGCCTATGTTGAAGGTCAAGGCTGATGGCAACTGATTTTTTTCTCATAGCACCCATGCACCATTCACTCGGGAAATAGTAATCTGTTTCATGAATGGATTTTTCTCTGTATCAATACTCAGGTTGCAAACATCTATTATTTTTCACTTGAATTATTTTATAGTCATGATCTTAAAACCACTTATAATAGTCTCAAAAGAGAGAAACTCAGGTGATATGAATTCTGTTAAACACCCATTAATACCTTCTCCTACTTACTGTTACATCTTTATCAAATGCAGTAGACCCATGCCATCTAAGAAGAACCATATCTCATTACTTCTCTATTTTTTTCTATTTATCAAGTTGATAATCACATTTTTGCAAATTTTTCAGACATATAGCAATGTAAGACCCCTGAAGCGGGGTTGCCCCTGTCCAGGGATGAGTTGGCACCCCCCAAAACTGGAGAGGAACCACTTGATGCAAAACTGCATGAGGTTTATTTTTCAGCCAGCTGAGGTTGAACTCCTCCAGCCCTGAGGGCCAGGGGAGTTCTTTCCTGAGCTGTAACAGTAGGGGGCTTTTAAGGAAAAAGTGAGAAGTTGGGAGGAGTTGGGCTACAGCTCTTCAGCAGGGGTGGGTGGGGGGTGGGGGGGTGGGTTGCTGAAGGAAAAAAGAAGAGGCAGTGAGCTACTATCTATCCTTGCAGTTGTCTCTGGGTCTCTGACACAGACAAGCAGGCTGGTTCATCTAAGGTAGAGGAACAAAAGGCTTCATGCTAAGAAGGTTTATAGAGTGACAAACACCAATTTTCCCATTTATAATGAGCACTCTGTCATGGACCTGATGTGTAAAATCTCTTTCAAACTGATACTCTTCCTTGGGGTTTAGTGGTACAATTTACATGTTGTGTTATGGCTATTGTTTTGTAAGTGTAATAATTTAGGTTCAAAGTGTTGACGTAGTTAGTAACAGTGCCTTTTGAAGTGTTAGATGCTGCAGTTTAGAGTTGATAAGTAAATATACTATGAACCAGAGAGAAACATCACTGTAGGAATCATTTCTTTCCATGATGAAGTTTTTGTTTGGACATCAACAACATGTGCCTATGTCAAAACAATATTTCTTATTCTTAATCTTTTGTGCTTAAGTTTTATCATAGAGGTGTTTAGAAAGATTTTGTAGGTAGTAATTATATAAGATTTGCATCATGCAATGGAGGCAAATGTAGCTACTTATCATATGACTCATCATGTAATCAATCTAACAGGTATCATTTGGATAATTTTGGATCCTCTGCAGAATGGGGTAAAGCAAATGAAGAGTAGGCTATTTTCCTCAGAAGAATGAAACTGATGAATCTGTTTCTAAAAGCAATAATTTGGTCCCTAATAGAAAAATTTTATGAACATACATTGTTGAAACATAAGCATGTATATATTCACACATGCATAAATATTAGAGCATATAAGTGATAAGAAAAGGGATATTTTCTCACAACTATCTCTTTAAGATGAGAATGAGGGATGGGGTTGCCATGCCATAGTCACACCTCTGATCCATATTTGTTCTTGTTTAAAAGAATTACAAGGATGGAAATGAAGAGGAGCCTGATGAAAAGAAGGTCCAGCAATAGACCCAAAATGGGATACAGTTCAAGGAGAGGTCCCAAGGCCTGACACTAATATTGAAACTTTTGAATAATCTTCATAATTGAGACTTCATGATATTTTCATTATGCCTGAATTTTCAAAAAATAATTTAATCTTTTATAATAAAAGAAAAATCTACAGAATACTTGAAGAACCTTCAATGATTCAACTAAGAAACAAAACTTATTTCTCATTTATTCTATGTAGAAAAGAGACATTACAAAGTTCATAAAAGAGTGACAGTTAAGTAGCTTTTTTGCTTCCAGAGAATGGATTAATCATTAAACGATTTTAAGTAAACTTAATTAAATTTAATTTTTAATTTGATTTATTAGTTAAAACTAACCATTGTTACATAATGTAGAGACATATTTCTTTAATCATTTCAAATAAAGATGAAAATATATTTAATGCACACTTATCATATATGCATTTAAACAATGTTACAAATACATAGCCTATGCTGCTTGCCATAGTATTTGTTTGTTTTGAGTAGTTTGTTAGAATTCTTTTATTGTGATAAATATTTATCTATATGTTATACAGTTTTTGTTATTCAATTTTTATTTGATATAATATCATACCTTTTGTATGAAAATTGTGACATTTATAGTCTATATACATTGTTGAATTATTAAATACAGGTAATTGACATTTGTATTCATTTACCTGGCTATTGTTTTTGAGATGAGATGAGTACATTATTTAAAGTATTACTATGAAGATTATGCATATAAAAATTTAACTAATGGAACCCACTGTCATCCTCTGACTGTGGCCACATTAATTATTTGATCATAGTCATATGTGGCCTAAATACTTTATGTTTCTTTTTGTTAACTTTATGCATAATTATGCTATTTCATGGGAAATACTCTCCTTGAAGGAATTTTCAGTTAGAAAGTTATGTTTTTGATAAAGTGTTTTTTCTCATTACCTTTTGGCTAAGGGAAAAAATCCCATCAACTTTTAGAATTTCATTTTACTATTTTTGAGAAATGAGATCCTTATAGTAAACATTCAGTTAAGGCTAATTTAAAAATAGAACTAGCTTTTTTTATTATTTCAACACACACACATACACACACACACACACACACACACACACACACACACACTTAATTCTATCCCAAATGACCTGTAGACCATAGAAAAATACATCCATCACTTAAGAAACAGCCATCTAAGTAATAGCATGAAAATGTAAAGTTAAAACATTTTGACTGTGGAAGCTTTATCATAATAAAATGGTTTAATTTCCCAGCACATGAAATATACCCTCCAAGGAGCATACCTATTAATGACATGCTATGATTAATTAATTGGTTCTGGGAACTATTATACCATATTAGTCACTTTCATATTAGTGTTCCCAAGAGTGGCAAATAAATAAGACAGTGATTTTGCTTCTACATGTCCAGTGATTTCTTGCCAAGACATTCTGCTGACATGAATTCTAACTGCAATTTTTCACTTTGTACTCTCTCAGCTAAATACTAAAGGGATGTGTAATAAAATGCTTCGAAAAGACTTCTGTTATATCTAGAATTTTTTCTCTCATATCTTTTCTTTTCTGTGTGAGATATAGGCACACATTTCTTTCAGAGCCATGACAATGGACTACAACTGGGTTAGTTTCAGTGCTACTTATGGTAGTACTGTTACTGATGAATGTAGAAAAAAAATTAATCCAGTAACATGAATTATCTGGCAAGGGATCATGTCCAAAGACCTTCTAGGTATATGATCCCCATAGCACACTGATATGCCTTGTATTACTGTAAGATCTGACTGTAGTACAGGCAAACCCTTAGTATATACCTTTAATAGTGGAGGTAAAATTAGTTTGTAGAATGAAGAATCTATGTTTAAAAGCGACTTTTCACTGAAGGGCAGACAAAGTGATGAATGAGAGAGTGATTTGAAAGAATAGGTCAGAGATAGGATATGCCAAACTCATAGAAAAACAGCACCGGGAAGAGAAACTAAATATGGAGGGCAGGGAGAGAGAGTCAGTCAGTCAGTTGGGAGTCAGAGCAGTGAATGGAAAGTAGTGGAATTGAGTTTGTTGGTGAGTTCATGTATTTCAGTACAGGTCAGTAGAGGCAGTTGAAGCCAGAGAATAAAGAGCCAGAAGATTATGAAAGATTTGTCAGAGTTAGTTTGAGGCCAAGCGACGTAACCCAGCGAGAGGCTGAGAGAAGCCAGGTTGAATCAGTCAACTTCCAGAGAAGTTTGAATGACAACAGCTGAGTTAGACCAGCCAGCCAGAATTCAGAAACTAGAAAGGGTAAGCATATTCCACAGTAAACCCCTGAGATGATATAACATTTAGCCAATAAAAGTTACATGTACAGACAATTAGTAGACGGTTATCTTCCCTCCGTGCCAATTCCAATCTCTGCTTTCATAAATAAATCTCTAATTTATGTTTCTAGTTAGGTCCTGCTATCTATTTAAACATATGTTCACCACTCACCATATAACTTTGCTCTTTTCTTATTTCTTCTGAAATGTGACTGATATTTGTTTTCTTGCATAAAAAGTATAATTTAAATATGGTCATTTATTTTAAGCTCTTTTGTGCAGGGGGTGATAGTTTATGTGCAGTCTTATATATAATCAAAATGTCTGGAAAATGGTATTCTGTAAAATCCATAATCTTTATTCTCTCTCTCTCTCTCTTTCTCTCTCTCTCTCTCTCTCTCTCTCTCTCTCTCTCATATCTGTTAAAATATATGCTATGAGAATATTGATTAGTCATTGCTTTTTTTAGGTACTTACACATAATGAAAGTATTTCCTTAAATTTCAAAACACAGCTTAATATATCAATATATTCATGTCAAAATGCTTAATTAATGAAATATTCTCAAATAAAATACATACATTCCAGAAACATTGAATCAAAACTTCCTATAGGCTACATAAAATATGTAATTAAAATAATATTTCTCCTTAGAGATGTTAACTTGGCAAATTTTGCAGAATCAGTAAATTATGATCTGAATTTTCAGACATCGAATATATTATTATTTTTATGCTATATTGATCCTATTCATTTAAGATGCCTTCAATATTATTCCACAAAGAGAATAGGCTTCATCTTCTTTCATCCAGAAATGTATATCCTTGATCAAAATCTTATAATGAAACAAAAACTAGATGCTGCAACTTCCTTTCAAAAGAAACCCAAATCATCCCCAATTTTAGGAGAGCACAGTGTATGTTAACTATAGGCATTAATATATACAAAAGCTAGAGGATAAGCACAAAGGATAAGCTTCCTGGGTGGGACCCTGTCTTGAAATTACCATTTCTGCCATACCTGTGTCTAACCTTGCTGTGTCACAGGATAACCTTGTACTGAGGAATCTGCCTGCCTTTCTATCTGCCTGCCCTTGTATGTTTCTAATAAGCTGGCTCATTGATGCAGCTACCTTTGTTCCTTTAGATTTTTGAAGCCCTTCATAATTCATATTGCACCCTTATTTTTTGCAAAGTTAAGAAATTACAAATTCTTGAACTGATGTTTGAGAGTTCTTTTTCACAGCTTTAAGGGCTGTCCTGAAGGTCCCAGTGTTTACCACTTTGCTGAGCCACTATCTACACCTTTGCCTCCTGGACTTTGCTACCAGATTACATGGAGTCATTAACATTAACAAGAAAGACATTCCTAAAAGGAGGAATTTAAAATATTTACATAATTAAATAAAAAAGTCTTAGGGCCATAGCAGCTATCAATACTAGTGGAGCCCAAGCCTGCTGGCACTGTCCTAGGGACTATGTCATTCAGTCCCCACCAAGGCTATTCTGGACATGGCAGTTTGAGGCCAACCAGACCAATTCAGTCAGAACCAAGAAAAGATATATTTAATCAATCAGGTTGAAAGATTAGATTGGAAATCACTAGAAGCTTCCAGGCCTATGCTTAAGGATAGTTAGAGAAAGACAATATCTGAGCTCAGGGTAAGCCACCTATTCCCATACCTTCAGCATGGCTCTCATCACATCTCTCTACCTGAACAATTTAAAGCAACATTGACAATATAATAGTTTTAAAGTCTAGAGTGCAAAAGAGGATACAGTTTAATTTTATATGTGAATATCTTTCTTTGTTAGTCTTACTGAAGATGTAGTCTTATCTCCACTATGTCTTTTTTGACTCCTATAAACCTGATCAGAATATTATAGATAGAGAAGACAAGGGCCAGCAAAAGGGTGAAACTACTGTACTAGTACTACTGTTGTTTCCTAAAGTCATATTGTCACACTGCATTTTAATAGTTTTTTTTACTGTCATAGATTTGTGATGTTCTGATGTTGGAACAGAGAAGCTCTTTTGTGCAGGGAATGATAGTTTAGGTGCAGTCTTATATATAATCAAAATGTCTGGGAAATGGTAATCTTTAAAATTCATAATCTGTAATCTGTAGTCTCTGTCTCAGTCTCTCTCTCTCTCTCTCTCTCTCTCTCTCACACACACACACACACACACACACACACACAAATACACCAAGGCAAGATATCATCCTAGAAAGAAGACATAAATAATTCATAAATAATTTAAGAGCCAGAGGACAGGGAAGATTTATATGGAATCTGGCCATCCAGGTATATCATTTCATTGTAGCTGTAATACTTATGTCTCTGTTGCTGTGATAAAATATCATGACTAAGGTAGCCTATGGAAGAGTTTATTGGGACTTTATCTCTAGAAGGATAAGAATCCATCATTGCAGTGAAATAAGGAAAATATGGCAGACCTGGAAAGAGAACTTGATGCCTAGAGCTTACATCTTGAACTGCAAACATGAAACAGAAAGCACACTAGCTGTGGACAAGGCATTGTTTGTTTGTTTGTTTGTTTGTTTGTTTGTTTGTTTGTTTTAGGGATGTTGGTTTTGTTGTTGTTTTTTATATCAATGCTTCCTCCGGTGACATACCTCTACCAGCAGGGCCACAGCTTCTAAATGTACGTAAGAAACAATGCTAACTCAGTACTAAAATGAAGTCTATAGTGGAAATTAACAATTCAAAATACCACAGAAGTTACTAAAACCTGGTAACTATGGATACTTACACATTTTTGAGTACATCACCTTCCAATTACAGATAAAAGAGATAACCATGAACTCCCATCCCTTCATGGGGGCCATTTAAAGATGGTGTAAAAGGAGAATGTTATTTTATCTACTACATGCAATCACTACAGGGCTAAATCAAATAGAAGATGAAAGGTAAATCAGGGAATATTGAAACTGTCAAAATAGGAAAACAGAAAAAACATGTAAATTATTTATAATATTTTAAAGATATCAAAAACTAATAATATAAAGATAATGCAAACATTTAGTACTTAATTTAACTAAATATATTTAATTAAATATATTTTGATTCTATGTAATTTAGGAAGCTTTACCAAAAAGAATAAACTTATTAGTCTTCAATAAAGAAAAAAATCATAGTAAAATAACAAACATATATACATGCAGAGAGAGAGAGAGAGCGAGAGAAAGAGAGAAGAGCACAAAAACCAAATCAGTACTAAATGAATTATAAAAATTAGTAAGCATACTTTTTAAAGTATGTAGATCACTTAATGGTTACTTTAGTGGTCATTTGAATAAAAAATGCCTTCAATTAATTCATTCTTACTTTACAATAATATATTTTAATGTGCACTTTTTTTCTAACCTTTCTTTTCAGATATACCTTAGTCACCTTTGTGACTGGATATATTTCTGCAAAATGTTGCCTAGCTCATTCATAATTCATCACATGTTGCTTAGGAACTGTTACAGATGTCATAACTCTCTCACTAAATCTTTAAAAAGTTTATTCATTCAGAGGATGGACAGAACTTTGATAAGGAATCTTAAAAATAAAATATAGCTATATGACAGCATGCTTTCTTATTATTTCCACAGTTTTTAAGAAAGAACTTGTCTGTAATTACATTATTAATTATTCACATGTTAGAAGGAAGTTAAAACACCGTGATAAATATTATCACTTGGATTACACAAAGTATTTTCACATTCTGCCTGATATTTTAATTATACTACATGTCATTGCTGTAATGTCTGAAACAAATCTACCTAAAGCAATGTTATTTAGTTACTCTCTTAAGGTGGCATGCAGAAGATAAGTAGGTGAATTCATCTTAAAGGTTTGAACGAAATAGAATCCTCATAGTTGTTTGCTTTTAAATTTTTCTATGCCCTCCTTTGTAATCTACAGGTATATATATATATATATATATATATATATATATATATATATATATATATATATAAGCAATTTTGTAGGTTTGAAGAATATGAGAAGACAGTTGGCGCTGTGCATTTTTCCATGTTATGTTTTACCCTTCCAGTTTTAGCACATATAAAAATAGTATGCTAAACAATAGATCACAGATGAGCAAATTAAAATGCAGAGCCAATTCAAGTTTAGATGGACAATATTTATTTTTACCACACATGAAAAAGGAAATGAGATGATAGAGGAAGATGCTGGGAGTGTAGGTGCATTAAAGACTGCTTGCCTAGTATAGACAAGACACTGAGACTGACACACAGCACAACTAAGTCAAAACCAACGCGGCTGCCTGCAATGAGATTACTGTAGTAGCTGAGAAGATTCTATTTGTAATTGTAAAATAAATTTATTTCTAATATAAGTCTGTGAAAGGACTGATGCACAAATGGCAAGGATCATTTTTATTTTCTGTGCACCTATCATATAAATAAAACTTAACTGACTGCAGTGCTGTTATCTTAGAAAATACTTTTAAGATCTTGGTCATCTGCAATTATATTATTAGTGTAACAAAATCCTGCTGTGGAAATAAGAAAAAGTGTACAGTTCCAAAGCACAGTAATGAGAACCGGAAAAGTTAAACCACAAAGAAATTATCAGAGTATGAGATGGTGGGTATTTGAAAGGAACAACTATTTTCTGTGATTTATTAAAATTAAAACTAAGATATTTTCCATATATTATTAGTAACAACACACACACACACACACACACACACACACACACACACACACACACACACAGGCATCAGTTTAGGAAATACCCCTCTAATTCAATTTATAAGGAGGATATGGTGTCCATAAAGAATAAACTTGAAGCAAAGATTATGGCATTGCTGCATGTTTGAATCTGCCTTTAGAAGCAGCCCAAATCATATTTTAATACTAAGTTGAATGAACCTCAAGTTTGTATTACCCATTCAAATAAGACAAGTCATGAATATTTAAGTCATTCTAAATTGCTTCCTTTCAAAAGACTTTGTGGGAATCAGAAGAAACAAAACAACGGAGCTGGATTCAAGAGCACAAATCCTTCCCATATCATTAAATAAACCAGAAATATTGGAATAGTAACCTATTTGAATAAAAACACATATTATTCAAAGTTTACCCAAAGCATATGTATTTATAGATACACTTATTTTGTATAAGATTTATTATGTGTATCTCCCTCCTTATGATTGTAGAACTAAACAGAGTTTCTGTGAGTTTGTAGTTTGCTGTAGAGTCTCTGTAGCCTGTTCGACCAGCAGCCCCCAAAGAGTGCAAGCCCCACCTTGGTAAGCAAACTCCATAAATATCACCCCCCCAAAAAAAAAATCTATCTCATAGCCAACTCTCATAAAATGACAACCATTCTTATACATTTTTCTTAGATTTTCATCATCATCATCATCAAAAAAAAAGTTTCATATGGACCAAGATTATAACAGATATTTGTGAACAGTCCACAGGACAGAATCCATAGAGTTAAAAGTTACATATCATCTGAGCCATGCCTTGGTTTACTCTGGTCCATATGTGTCCTCATGAGAGTTCTCTTAGGGAGAGTTTATGGGGAATCTTCCTGATTCAACTCCTTTTCCTTTCCTCATAATACAAATTTCATGATCCGAATGTCCTTCTGAATATTCGATGGTGCAATGAATGATCTCTCATAACTGTAGACCTGATCATCTGTCCTTCAGCAAATGTCTATTTCAGTATAAAGGTTTTCCAACCTGGCAGTAAGATGTGTGTGTGTGTGTGTGTGTGTGTGTGTGTGTGTGTGTGTGTGCTTATGTGTGTATAAGCTTTCTTTTTAACTTGTGTTGCTGTCATTTTAAGTCTTTCCCTTCCTTTCATGGGGAAGCTTCTCTTATCCAGACTGGACTTTTATCAATTTTGTTGGAATCTATAGTCTTTCATCACCTGTGGAAATACAGACAAAACATCTTCCCCAATGTAACACATTACTTAACTTCCCCTCTGAGGTCAAAACAGCTGTAAAGTATACAGGATTATCTAATTCAGCAGGCTTGATTTTTTTTTCTACAATCCAGTGCCTTTTGGCATATATTCCGATTTCTGTTTATCAAGTTACAATTGTCTTTATCAAGTCACATATAAACTATACACTTAAGTGCTTTCAATCCATTCCTGAATCTACAACAGTGGAGTTAGCCTCGCAACCATATGAATACAGACACAATCAAACCATATTACAAAAGATATCAATGTACACAGTCAGTTAAAATAGAGAATTTGCTAAAAACAAACAAACAAACAAAAACAAAATGAAAAACAAAAACATCTTTCAGTACTTCTAAATCATCCTGTTCTTTCAATTCGAGCTACTTTGACTTTGATATATGGAAGCAATAGAATCTGAGTAATATTGTCTTCCTCTCTACACTGTATGATTTTCTTTTTCTATTGAATATTTTATTTATTTACATTTCATATGTTGTCCCCTTTCCCAGTTTCCCCTCTGCAAACCCGCATCACATTATCCCTCACCCTACTTCTATAAACATGTTCCCCCAGCCACTCACTCACTCCCACCTCACGTCTCTAGCAACTTCTCCCTTCTCTGGAGGATCAAGCCTCCACAGGACCAACGGCCTTTCCTCCCAATGATGACCTACTAGGCCATCCTATGCTACATATGTGGCTGGAGCCATGGGTCCTTCCATGTGTACTCTTCGGTTAGTAGTTTACTCCCCAGGAGCTCTGTGGGGCCTGATTGGTTGATCTTGTTGTTCTTTTGGGGTTGCAAACCCTTCAAGTTCTTCAGTTCTTTCCCTAGCTCCTCCAATGGGGTCCCCACGCTCAATCCAATGGTTGGCTGTACGCATCCATATCTGTATTTGTAAGGCTCTGTCAGAACCTCTTTCTGAATCTCTCCTTTGAAGTATCCTTTTATAATTCGTGAATGCACAATGAATCCTTGAGATATTAGACTACTTCTTCCTAAAACCATTCCTACTGTCTTTGGGGATAGAGGTCTATAAACTTCAGTGGATATTTTATAGCAGGATTTTTTTTATGATAATGTGAGATTTTCATTTATGGTTAAGGCTAGGTCAGTGCTTCCATCTATTGACTGCACTAGATTTCCAATACTTACCTTGGATATTTCTCATTCTTCCAAAGTGCTCCTCCCATGAAATCTCAAAGCATAATACACATTTGGTTGTTACAGCTAATGTTGTAGTCCTACTTACTATCAACCATTTCCTTTTTTTTCTTATATAGTTCTGCTTTGACCTTTGTTATATCCTATTTTTGTTCTTTCTCACTCTCTCTGTTTCCATGTAAACATATAATAATGCATGTCAGAATGTGAAGGTATACAAATTTCTCTATGTACTGATATTGATGTGTCAGGCAGATATCTGACAGTTGACTGTGATGAGAGGTCTAACAGGCATGCCTGGTACCTTCGATCATATTTCAAAGGACTTACACATATACCAGAATGACCATAAACTTAGGATGATATTTGCAATTCATAAAACCCATAAATGTAGTTACCAAATACCTAATTAAAGTCTCAACCAGTTACACAAATTCTATAAGGAGAAATTTTTTTTTCCAAGATTTACATTCAACTATGCTGCCTCGGGTACTACTGAAAAACCAAGCAAAAATAAAAACTTTAAACAACTTTCAGGTTGAATAGAAGATAAAGTAAAATGTAATAATAAAAATAAAATTAATAATAATCTTTAGAAATAAAAGGGAGAAAACAAGAAAATATGTATTAGGCGAATATGGCAATGACATAGTTAGCTAAAGGTGCATGCCACCCAAGTTAAAGCAAGTATCTTAGAAAACTAGTATGCTGCCTTCTCATTCTAAACTAATTCTTCTTCCAAAGTGAAATGTCATCTTCAAGGTTACTTTGTTACAGTTTTCACTATAAATATCCAGAGAGACCCAGAGAGTTCTCTCATTCCATCCGTTTATGGGCCAAGGTTTGCGGAAAGCAAGAGAAAAAATTAATTTATACTTGAAAAAATAAAATACTTAAAAAAATTCACTGCTTCTCTCTGTTTCTTTTTTTTTTAAACAGTCTATTACTTTTCTCAATACTTTATTATCAAGCAAGTGAATGGAACTAGGAAATATCATCCTGAGTGAGGTAAGCCAGACCCTAAAGGACATCCATGGTATATACTCATTGATAAGAGGATATTAGCCAAAAAGTTCAGAATACTCATGATACAACTCATAGCAGAAGGAAGAACCAAGTATGGATGCACCCATTCCACTTAGAACAGAGAACAGAATAATCACAGGAAGCAGAGGTAGCAAGGGACCTGAGTGGAAGAGGAGAGGGGGAGAGAAAAAAATGAGGGGACAGCATCAGGTATGGGTGAAGATAGGAGAGAAGCCCTGAGGACCTGGAAATGAACAGAAATATGCAGCAGTGTGGGGGTGGGGAACAGTGGGAACCATGAGAAAGTCCCAGACAACAGGGATATGGGAAGTCCTAGGAACAAGTGGAGATGACATTAGCTGAAATGCGCAACAGCAGGAAGATAGCCACCTCCAATAGATAGACATGATCCCCAGCTGAGGAACAGGGCCACCTACCCATCTCAAAATATTTAACCCAGAAATGTTCCTGTCTAAAGAAAATGTGGGGGGGGGGAGTGGAGCAGAGACTGAAGGAAAGGCCATCCAGAGACCACGTCAACATGGGATCCATCCCATGCACAGACGTTAAACCCGGACACTATTGCTGAAGTCATGATATGCTTGCAGACAGGAGCCTGGCATGACTGTCCTCTGAGAGGTTTTGTAGAAACTTATAGCAAATCATTGAACTGAGTCCGGGGTCCCCTGTGGAAGAGTTAGGGGATTGACTGAAGGGGCTGAAGGTGATTGTAATCCCAAAGGAAGAATAACAGTGTCAACTAACCAAGCACCTCAGAGCGCCCAGGGTTCAAACCTCTAAAACTAAAAAGCATATGTGGGCTGGTCTGTGGCGCCTTTTAAATATGTAACAGAGGACTGTGTTGTCTGGTTTCAGTGGTAGGGGATGTGCTTGGTCCTAAGGAGTCTTGATGCCACAGAGAAGGAGGATGCTAGGAGGGTGAGGTGAGAGTGGGTTGGTGGGTGGGTGGAGGAGCACTCTCTTAGAGGTGAAGGGGAGGAGAAATGGACTGGGGGACTCATTGAGGGGGAACCAAAAAGGAGGACAACATTTGATATGTAAAATGAAGAAGAAGAAGAAGAAGAAGAAGAAGAAGAAGAAGAAGAAGAAGAAGAAGAAGAAGAAGAACAACAACAACAACAACAACAACAACAACAACAAGAACAAGAAGAACAAGAACAAGAAGAACAAGAACAAGAAGAACAAGAACAAGAAGAAGAAGAGAAAGAAGAGGGAGGAGGAGGAATGGGAGGGGAAGAGGAAAGAGGAGGAGGAAGAGGAGGAGGAGAAGAAGAAGGAGGAGGAAGAGGAGGAGAAGGAGAAGGAGGAGGGGGAAGGGGTAGGACAAGGAGAAGGAGGAAGAGGAGGAAGAGGAGGAGGGGGAGAAGGAGGAGAAGGAGGAGGAGGGGAAGGAGAAGGAGAAGGAGAAGGAGAAGGAGAAGGAGAAGGAGAAGGAGAAGGAGAAGGAGAAGGAGAAAGAAGGAGAAGTTGTCGATATCTGGTATCTCTGTAACCATGTTTGGTGTGTGGTAAAGCATCTACAGTAAATCACTCTAGTGGGTGTATTTTTTTAATTTACTATTCTTAGCAGGCCACAAAGGGACCATATCATCTCATGATAAAATTGAAACTAAAATACTCAGAATAATTTTATATTATAAGTTTATAAATTCCATACAAGTCCTACTGCAATTAACTCAAAGTGAATAATTTCATTACTTATGACAATTAAAAGAATGCATACACAGAAAATTTATCCTAAAGGCAAAAACAAAACAAAACAAAACAAAAAACAATTTTTTCTTATAATAAGAAATGTAATGTCACATTTTTCTTTAAGTATGCATACATTCAGGCTCCCTTTCAAAAAAATTGTAACACCTTGAATTGAGTGTTTTTATTTTCATTAACAAGATGCAAGATGATGAAATGAAAAATTACTGAATGTTGTGCATTTACAACTAATGCAATACACAGTTTTTGAGAATGATTATTTTCTTGTGACCTTAGGAGAAATATATTTTAGTACTATTAACACAGCCAAATAAAGATTAATGATAGAATGATACAAAGCAAAAGAATCTGTATACTATATTAAAATAAGTAATGTTTATAATATCTCTACCAGGATAAAGGGACACATTGAAATATCCTAGAAATTAATGCTAATTCTGTTCCTGGTATTAATAAATATGATTAAACAGTTATTGAAGACAAAACATGGCAGTGTGTTAAAGTTTCATATCTATTTGCCTGGCTTTCATAAAGTATAAAATGCTCTTTAGTCACAATAGATATTCTGATAATTTTTTTTCTATATGTCTTCATGGCATTGTGTGGAAACCCCTTTTATTATGCAATATAGATAAAAATATAAATGTATCATTTTTGAAATTGTTTAAATAAAATTTATAAATAATACTTCATAAAAATAAAATTAGTATATGTTTTACTATTAATGCAATATAGAATTCTCAAGTTAGAGCTAAAGTGTGTTAGCACCCTGTAATCAATTTGTCTTGTGTAAACATATTTGCATATTTCATAAGCAATATATTCATATTTGAAAATTCATCATGTCCTTGGTTTATGTCTTTCTCAAATGATCTCTATATAAGCTTTATATTATAAACTCAATTCGATTTATTGTAGCTCAATAAATAATTAGGGAAGACATGAGCACCCAGTTCACATGAAATGAAGGCAAAAATGGCTTTCTTCCTAACCATATGTAGTCGGCCATTTAAGATGTTTTCCCCTGAAAATAATTGCACACTAATTATTCGCAAGAGAAAAAGTCTTGGTGCCAGTTTGCTAACTGATTTATTTTTGTTTGTGTTCCAAGTGATACCATTTTGTGGTATTGGCAGACTTGAAGAGTGCATTTTTCATCCTTGTTTATATGGCACAAATAAATCACATCAATAAAGCATTTTATTAACTCTTTATAATATGTACAGTAGTCATTTGTTTTGTCAATAAATTGCTGATTTTTATTGGCCATGTCACTTTTAAACAGAGCATAAAATGCAGCTACATAAGGGCCTGAGGCATAAAAGAAAGGCTTTTCCTGACAGCATATAAAACTGAGGAAGATGAAAATGTGACTAAAGTGGAAATTTAAAATAGATTTCATGAACACAGTAATTAACATAAAACAAGCAAGCAGAACGCTCACTGACTCTTGTTTTTAGATGAAATCCAGTCTTGTTCTTAGACAAAACAATGCCTGCATTTGTGTGCATGTATTTATAAAATATGTATTTTATACTATCAGTGTTTATATGATATTTCAATAAATTTATTGTTAATGTTTCCATTTATTACATGTTGTGAAGTTTTATGTTCCAAAGTTTCAGATTTTAACCTTATAGCAATACATTTTATTTACTACTGGTTTTATTTTTAGATTTGAATTGAAGCTTCTGTTTTCCAGTTTTTATATTTTAAAAGTAGCACTGTCTGAACATTTCTATTATATCATTCTGGAAATTCTTACCAATTTTTCTCCCTTTTTTTCACTCTCGTCTAACAGTCAATCTCAGGAATGCTAAGCAAGTGTTCTACCTATAATCTGTATTTTAATCTTATTTCCATTACTTCTCTATAATATTTTTACATGAAAATTTTATCTGATTCATAATTTACTAATTTGAATATATATACCACCTATCAAATTCATAACCTCTTCATTGATGTTACAAGCACATACATGTATGCAAAAATAAATATATGTATAAATCAAACTGCTTGGTCTCTTTGTTATTTGTATATATGGCTTCAGAACTGACGACTTGGTATTAGATAATCAACTGCTGAGTTCATTCCTAGTGAGGACTATTTCTCCAACTATCAGCATTTCTGTAGTTCTATATATATTTAATTATTTTTTCTTTATTAGATATTTTCTTCATTTACATTTCAAGTGTTATCCAGAAAGTTCCCCATACCCTCCCCGATCCCCGCCCTGCTCCCCTACCCACCCCCTCCCACATAATGGCCCTGGCATTCCCCTGTACTGGGGCATATAAAGTCTGCATGACCAAGGGGCCTCTCTTCCCAATGATGGCCAACTAGGCCATCTTCTTCCATATATGCAGCTAGAGACATGAGCACAGGGGGAACTAGTTAGTTCACATTATTCTTCCACCTATAGAGTTGAAGTCCCCTTCAGCATCTTGGGTACTTTCTCTACCTCCTTTTTGTACGATTGGAGACTCATGCTCTTACCGTATATACATCAAGAGGTCTGCTGAATTTTTCTTGTTCAGCTCTAGGAGCAAACATTGACAGTAAAGATGACAAACTTTCTCTTAAACTGTATATGTATCTTTATCCACAGACTTATGTCTACGGTGTCTTTTTAGATAGTTAATGGTATGATTATTTGTAACTTTTTTAGATATGCATATTGTGATTTTATCCTCCCCCCTCTGTCTCCTGTAGTAATCTACATCCCCATTCCTCAACTAGGCAAATATAGCCCTTCCACTTTTCCTATTTATTCAATTATGTCACTAGTATACCAGGAGGAGATGAGAGAAACAAAACAAAACAAAACAAAATAAAACCGTCATTCACTTTTAGGCCAATAACAAACAGCTGCAGACACTACAAAAAAAAAAGTGGAGAATTCTCAAATTAATAATAATAAAAGATAATAATAAACAAAATGTATGGAGAGGTACTTTTTACCTAATTGGTTCTTGATTTGGTTAATAAAGAAGGTGGAAATCAATTGCTGGTTGAAAGGTAAAGATGGGACTTCCAGGTCCCAGGAGGAAAGGTGCAGACTCAGGAAAAGAGGCAGTATTTTCAATCAGGCTTTGAAATGAGAAGCACTAACAACCATGTAAAATCTTGGGATAGCTATAGAGCCAGAAATATCTGCTACCTGCAGCCTCAACCACATGCAGGAGCCGGCTGATAGAAGCCAGCTGATATAGGTTAGCTGATAAGATTAGGGCAGGAGATTCAGTGCTGTGCATGGTGTGATCTGGCTAGTTTTAGGAAATCAGTCTGGAGGTTTCTCAGAAAACTGGACATAGTACTACCAGAAGATCCAGCAATACCTCTCCTGGGCATATACCCAGAAGATATTTCAACTGGTAACAAAGACACATGCTCCACTATGTTCATAGCAGCCTTATTTATAATAGCCAGAAGCTGGAAAGAACCCAGATGTCCCTCAACAGAGGTATGGATACAGAAAATGTGGTACATTTACACAATGGAGTACTACTCAGCTATTAAAAACAATGAATTTATGAAATTCCTGAGTAAATGGATGTATCTGGAGGTTATCATCCTGAGTGAGGTAACCCAATCACAAAAGAAGTCACTTAATATGCACTCACTGATAAGCGGATATTAGCCCAGAAATCTAGAATACCCAAGATACAAGTTCCAAAACATAAGAAAATCAAGAAAGACCAACGCGTGGATACTTCACTCCTCAATGAATCCCGCCAAGAAAAAAATGTTAAATACTGAGAGCTTGATTACAAAATACGAAGACAGTGTGTCTTCTCAGTGTATTAACCTTCCACCACTTCTCCATTCAGAGGATGAGCTTCTGTGAAGCAAGACAACTGGGTAAGTCAAATATTCCTAGCATTTTCACCCTGGTCCTTTTGTCACATCATTACCCTTTAATGTGAAACTGCTTTGCTTCCATATTGCCCAGTTTCAAATTCAACTCTGCTCTTCAAGCTCTAGCTAGCTTAATTCTTGCTTACTCCCCAAACTCATTTGTAAGGACTCCAGGCAAAACTGCTGTTTCCAGTCTAAATTCTTATGCAATTCAGCATCTGCTTACACTTGTGAATGCATTATTCACTACTCCGTAGAACCATGAATGCTATTGCATATGTTTAATTTATAGATTGGCTCAGAAATATAATTTTAACACAGTTGTTCTATAAAGAAGAAAGCACCAAACATAGCACATATGCTTGATAAATGAAGATGCTTTTTCCTTAAAAGGAAAATGTAGCAAGATTATTTAAAAGAAAAAGTCAAATGGTAGGACCACAATAACTTCATTTTCTCCTAAATTGTGTTCTCATATTTCTATAACTTTTCCTCACAGATTCTATGATTTAGCAATTATAAAGCAGTGCAATCTAGGTAAAATGCATACAGCATCACAGGTAGACATAGATTTTTAAATATGTTTAAAATATTCAAAATAAAAGTCAGGCCAAAATTAGAACTAAAAACACAAAAATAACATCCCTATATTACCTACTTCTCAGTCTTCATTTTTTTTTTCATTTTTAACATCTTCATCTGAATATGAAAAATTTTCACATCACTGTAAAGTTTGCTATTTTCATTTTTCCTGAGTTTTTTGCAACCTGTAGTTTTTATTCAAATACTTCTCTTAATTAAGCACAATTTAAAACTTCTGGTAGATATGACTGAAGCTCTTAATGTTTTAAGTTATGTAAACTCCAGTTAATATTTCATTAAGTTTTG
>LR752078.1:0-15561 GCA_902729485.2 Mus minutoides
GTCTGTGGTAAGTAGACATGTGTGTTGCATCTTCTCAAGAAAGGTCTTAGGACACAACAGTTGCTCAGTAAAATTTCCTATTATTTTCTTGACAAGCTGCTCAATAAAATGAGCTGAGATTAAGGAGTCATAAGTTATGTGCTATAACCCTCTGACTCTAACCCATCCAACTTCATTTTCCAGGTTTACTGCCATCTGTTGTCTATAATGTCTCTTTTAGGAGGGAATATATTCATAACTATTGATTGTTTATGATTGACTGCTCTCTCCCTTCTTCCTTATACCCCTTAACCATCTCTTCCTTTCTCCTGCCTCCTCTTCACTCTCCTATAATTTTGTTGAAGATGTTAGCTGACCCTTTGAGTTGGGAATCTTCACTCTCTTCTATACTTACTGTTCTTAGTGTTCTGGATTTCTTGAATGTTTTGAGTTAGGAGTTTTTGATTTTTGTATTTTCTTTGACTGTTGTGTCAATGTGCTCTAGGATATCTTCCGAACCTGTGATTCTCTCATCCATCTCTTGTATTCTGTTGGTGATGCTTGCATTTGCTTGCATTTGCGCCTCCTGATCTTTCCTAGGGTTTCGACCTCTAAGGCTGTTTCCCTTTGTGTTTTCTTTAATGTTTCTAGTTCCATTTTTAGTTCCTCAGTGGTTTGTTCAATTCCTTTACCTGTTTGATTGTGTTTTCCTGAATTTCTTTAAGAGATTTATTTGTTTCCTCTTTAAGGGCTTCTATTTGTTTACCTGTGTTCTCCTATATTTATTTAAGTGAGTTATTTATGTCCTTCTTAAATTCCTCTATCATAGTCATGAGATAGAATTTTAGATCTGAATCTTGCTTTTCCGGTTTGTTAGGGTATCCAAGGATTGATGTGGTGGGAGAACTGGGTTCTGATGTTGTCATGTAGCCTTGGTTTCTGTTGCTTACATTCTTGTGCTTGCCTCTCGCCCTCTGGTTATCTCTAGTGCTAACTGCCCTTGCTGTCTCTAACTTGAGTACTTTTCCCTCTCAAATCACCAGAAGAGCTATAACTAACATTTCCAATAATCCCATAGTTAATTTCAGAGACATGGTGACATAGAAATCACTTTTATTTAGAAAGCAAAGGCCCCAAGTTCATTAGCATTGAGGTTTGATGGATGGAATTACCTGGTTATCAGCAAAGAGGGAATGAAAGAAAGACAGAGAGGGAGAGAGAGAAGTTTATTTTAGGAATGGATTTGAGGTCTTCCTTTATATTACTTTAAAACCTGAAGACACAAGAATTGAATAGGCTTTAGTTTCTTGTGACATTTATTATTTGTTTATTTATTTATTTATCCTGGTTAAACCACTGTCCTGCTCCATAGCCTTGACATATACACATATTAGTAAAAGTAGAGTGTCTGTGTTAAAATAGATCAAAAAAGGAGAACAAGGTTATTACAGACTTTAAAAATAACTGTAATTATTTCCTAAGTATTGATTATATGAACCATACTGTATATTATTCTTATTTCTCTAAACCTTGTATAAATGAAGTTTAAAATGTCTATCCATATATATATATATATATATATATATATATAAAGCTTGCTTCTCTTTAGACTTTGGATATTCAGGATGAGAAGCCAGCTATTAATTTTCCTTATTGACTTTAAAAAAAATAAAGATACACTGAAAGTACCCACAGTTCTACCTGACTCAATTCTAGGAGCACATTCTGTTCACTGCTTTATTTATAAATGTAAAACTCTAGCAAATTATTGGCTACTGGAGGGACTATAGATCTTCACATTCCCTTTTTTAAATGTTTCATGAGTAAAAATCCATTGTCCTAAGTCACCAGGATCTTGTGAAGAATTCATTTTTGCCTTTAAAGGGAATCAATATGCTTTATAGCCCTGAAAGACATTGCTTTCTTGAACTGTTAGCTAGTGAGTTTAAAGAACCAATTGCCCTTATTGTCAGGGGGAGGGAACAATAATAAAATGGAAAATACAATTCCTTGCACAATTGCCAATGTCCATGGTTTTTCCATGTATATTTTAATGGTACCATTTCTACAGGAAGGAAGCTACCCAAATGACAGCATAAATATCCTTAGATCCTATAGTTTCAGGAAATACTGTCAACTAGAGCAGATATTCCACAAAAGACCTAATGCATCAGAAAACATTCATGAAGATTTCATTCCAGGGCTAAACCTTTGATAACAACCTTTTATTTTTTTATATTATTATATATACAACAGATATAATACTGGCCTTCAAAACAACATTTTTATAGAAATAGTGTGCATTGACCCTGTTCCCCTCCTGCATAACCTGTGTTTTCCTTCTTCTCTCCCCTTTCCCCTTCTGATGGTCCTCTTTGTTCCCCTGTACCAGTGTTTCTCAATCTATGGATTACAGCCCCTTTGGGGGTCAAACAACCCCTCCACAAGGGTTGTATATCAGATAAACTGCAGTCAGATATTTACATTACTATTGGTAACAGTAGAAACATTACAGTTATGAAGTAACAATGAAATAATTTTGTGGTTGGGTCACTACCACATGAAGAACTGCATTAAAGGGTCACAGCATTAGGAAGAGAACCACTGCCCTGAACAGCTCCACTACTACTCTCATATTATATGGCTTTATATATCTATACAACATCTGGGAGCCATAAACAAGAGAAAATATAATATTTATGTGTCTTTCTGAGACTCTTAATTCATTAATGATTAACTCAGGTTACATCCATTTTCCTGGAAATGACATAACCATTCTTCTTCATGACTGGAAAATAATTCCATTGCTTATGTAAATCACATTTTCTTCATCTATTCCTCTGTTGATGTATACCTAGGATGGTGCCATAACTTAGCTATAATGAAAAGTGATGCAAGAAACAGTGATGGATAAATGCCTGTGTGCTTGTTAACTTACAGACTGCTGAATAAATGTCCAGAAATAACCATTAGCTGGCTCATATGGTAGATCTAAGTTTAGTTTTGGNTTATGTAAATCACATTTTCTTCATCTATTCCTCTGTTGATGTATACCTAGGATGGTGCCATAACTTAGCTATAATGAAAAGTGATGCAAGAAACAGTGATGGATAAATGCCTGTGTGCTTGTTAACTTACAGACTGCTGAATAAATGTCCAGAAATAACCATTAGCTGGCTCATATGGTAGATCTAAGTTTAGTTTTGGGAGAAACATCAAGAGTGATTTTCATCGTTACCATAATCGTTGACAGTTCAACCAGCAGAATGATAGTTGATCTTTGTTGTCAGCCAGCTCTTCTCTGTAATCAACTAAGAGACTTGCCCCTGGGAAGGTTCCTAAGGCCCTTTTCTGAAAAGATATTTCCAGGAAGACATTCCTCTGAGTTGATGGTGTCTCCTGGTGATGGTCCAGCTCTACAGAGGTCCTAAATAAAAGACACTGCTTTCACCTTTTCTCTTTCGCTGTATCTGCCAGTCAGTGTATCTACTTTGTTGCATCAATTGCCACCATCTTTTCCTAACATCGGAACTCAGCATCACCCTTCCATCAAGCACTGGAGTCCTATGGTCCTTCAAGAATTCTACAGACCTTTCATCATCAGTTTAAGACTGCTGAAGCATCCACCCTTGTGAACTAAGCAGACACCATGCTCTTAATCTCTACAGCATGTTGAGATTGTTAAACCATTATTAAACTACCCAACTATATTCATGTAAGCCAATCTAATAAGTTCCATTTGTAATATAGATCCCTTGAATTAGCTCCATTTCTGTATAGAGCTGTGACTAATACAAGGACTGTGTAAGAGTTCCCTTTGTCTATACCTTTACCAGCATTTGTTGTTTCTTAGTGACTGTCTTAGTCAGGGTTTCTATTCCTGCACAAACATCATGACCAAGAAGCAAGTTGGGGAGGAAAGGGTTTATTTGGCTTACACTTCCATACTGCTGTTCATCACCAAAGAAGTCAGGACTGGAACTCAAGCAGGTCAGAAGGCAGGAGCTGACGCAGAAGCCATTGAGGGATGGATGTTCTTTACTGGCTTGCTTCCCCTGGCTTGCTCAGCCTGCTCTCTTATAGAACCCAAGCCTGCCAGCCCAGAGATGGTCCCACCCACAAGGGGCCTTTCCCCCTTGATCACTAGTTGAGAAAATACCCCACAGCTGGATCTCATGGAGGCACTTCCCCAACTGAAACTCCTTTCTCTGTGATAACTCCAGCTGGGTCAAGTTGACACACACCTAGCCAGTGCAGTGACTGTCTTTCTGACCGGGTGTGATATAGAGTTGTTGTAGTCTTAATTGGCATTTCTGAGGACTATGGATATGGAGAAAATTTTCATGTGTTTATTAACCACTTGTGCTTTATTTTATGACAACTTTAATTCATACCCAAGTCCTAAATACTGCTCTTGTCCAGAAACAGTGTTTTACAAAGCATTATTCCAAATAATTTAGCCACTAGCTGAGACTTAGAGTTGTACTCATCTTGTCTAGCAGCACAGCATTGAATATTAGTGAGTGGGTGGTAAAATGTCCTCAAAGGGAGACACAGAACAGCAAGATACCTGTATGTGTAGATTGCAGAAAATAGACTTGCTTTTCTCTTTTTTCCTTCCTTCTTTCTTTGATTCATTCCTTTCTTCCTTTTTCCCTCATTTCTTTTGCTTCTTTCCCTCTTCCTCCTCCTCATTCTTCCTCTCCTCCTTCTTTTGATACAGGGTCTGTATATGTGGCCCCAGCTATCCTGAAACTCACTGTGCAACCAGGCTGGTCTTGAACTCACAGGTATCTGCTTTCCTTCCAAGATTGGAGATCAAAGACATGCACCACTATGCCACTTAGAGTTTATCTGAGCATGCAAAATGAATTGTGGGGGTTAGAGGGTATTTTATCCATCAGATTTCTTTCATAATATGTTCAGGGCTATAAGAATCTATGAGCTTTATTCATCACAGAACTTAACGCTATCCTATTTTAATCTATGCGTCTTTTTCTTCAGTCTTAACTGAAGTCGCATGCTTACATATTTGTGTGTGTGTTTGTGTGTTTGTGTGTGTTTGTGTGTGAGAGAGAGGTGGGGGGACAACTTGATGTCTTGTGAACCTGCATAAATTCCTGGGTTCCAGAAAATCGAATATCCCCATTAAAAAGTGGGGCACAGAGTTAAACAAAGAATTCACAACTGAGGAATACCGAATGGCTGAGAAGCACTTGAAAAAATGTTCAACATCCTTAATCATCAGGGAAATGCAGATCAAAACAACCCTGAGATTCCACCTCACACCAGTAAGAATGGCTAAGATCAAAAATTCAGGTGACAANTCTATCTATCTATCTATCTATCTATCTATCTATCTATCTAAATTTCATTCAAGTTCTCCCTGAATATCTGTGCTCAGTGATATAGATGAAGTGGGTGTGTCTTCTCACCTCTAAGTGTGAAAGTCTACTGGAAGCAACAGACATATAAACAGATAATTATAGCACCATGTAAGAACTGCTATACAGACATGTGAACACAGTGATGTGAAGATCCCAAGGGGAGAATTTTTCTGGGCCTGTGAATGTTGTTATACTTCCAATGACTGCCATCTCTGTCAAGATGCTTTGTGACAAGGGACTAAAAGGTGTCTCTGCATTGGAAGTTTGCACGGAGTGATGAGGATGCCTGTATATTGAAACTGAGTGAAGTGGTGACTGCCTAAGTGTCATGACCTGCTTACTTTGAGCTTTGACTGTTTCTAGAACATTGCTAAGGACAGAGCCTTCTCAGTGGCAGTGCCAAGGAAACTGTTGGAAGTTGCCAGTCATTTGAGAGAACTGCCATGGAGCACTGGATGCCAGATGGCTACTGATGAAAGTGAGGAAGGTTCACACTTAGAAGTGAAGTCCAATTCCATATCTGGGCCTTTCCTTCTCTCTTGTCTAATGCAGAAGAGAGCAAACCCTGAGATTTATTTTATACTTGGCTTCGAAAATCCCCAGTATCTTGTTTTCTTTTAATGAGGTACTAAAGGTGGAATCAAATTAAATCTGTTTTATTCCAAAAGTTTCAAAGTTCCAATGGGTTGTCTCTTACTGAATTGAGTCTTTTCTTTCTTACCTTTTTTTTCCACTGACTATCAGGAATGACAGTCAATGGGAAAAAAGACACCCTGGGTATATCTCCCATGACTAAAGTTTCTTTGATACCTGTTCCTCATATAAGAGGTAAAATAAATGCTCTTCTGGGAACACTATCCTGCTTTGCAGAAGTTCACTCTGCTTCTTTTAAGGAGAACATCTTCCCCAAGCACAACTCTTTCACCTAATTTTTTAGGAATAAATGTTTCTTACCGTCCTACTAGAGAGCCACACTAGGTGGCTACCTACCTTGCTGTTCCTTTACCCCAAGTGATATATGGTCATGAGCGAAACTGGCTGATGATACTGGGACCTTGTTTCTTTTGCATCAAGGCCTTGTCAGGCAGCCTCCTGATATTATAGCAAAATACCTGAGATTCACAACTTAAAAGAAATAAAAGGCTTATTTTCTGTTTCTAAGGTTTAAGTTCATGGTCACTAGGCCATGTTACTTGTATAATCATTGGTACATCATGGTGGGTGCATGTGTTAGAGCATGTCCATTTCACGGCAGTCTGCAAGCAAATGAAGAAAGGAAGAAAATGGGCTCCAGTATGCCTCAAGGGAACATCATCCAATGACCTAAGTTACTCCCACTAGGCTTTGCCTCTTAAAGGTTCTGCCACCTCCCAATATGGTCACAGGCTGGTGATCAAATCTTTAACATATGGGTCTCTGGGAAACACTTATCCAAACCACAGTGGGAGCCAAGCCACTACTACTCCTTGGGTTAACGATGAATATTTGAACCTGACTGTGTTGAATTCAACAGAATCTGGTTATCTAGTTTATATTTGCCTGCATACCTTCCAAATCAAGGTTTATATTTTTAAAGTGTCACATTTTGTTCCTCTTATTTTGTGTACCCTCCAGGACCTCTGGGGATAAGAAGTAGTCATAGTAGAGTTAAGGTATAAACTACCCTGCCTGAGAGTATTCACAGTGGGTAGAAAACACTGTGTTTTTGAGACTAGATAGATAACTCAGCCCTTAAAAATTCTTGCTTCTCTTGCAAAGGACCAGAGTTCAGTTCCCAGAATCCATGATGGGTAGCTCACAACTGCCAATGACTCCATCTCCAGGAGTCATAGTCTAAAACTGTCTTCTGGACTCAGCAGGCACCCACAGGTTGGTGCTTTCTCTCTCTCTCTCTCTCTCTCTCTCTCTCTCTCTCTCTCTCTCTCTCTCTCACACACACACACACACACACACACACACACACACACAAACACACACTCGCACATACACACACACTGTATCATTCCTTTTCTGTTTTAGACTTTGATGTATAGAAGACCTCACTAGGACCAAGGAGATAAATAAACAGTTTTCAATCCATCCTAGGAATGATAAGAGGACATGGTGGGTGACAGATATAAGCCCAGTACAGAGTGCTTGCTTAGTGTGTATGAGACCCTGGGTTCCATCCCCAGCACCATAAAACTAAGAAACAAAATAAGGACTTGACATAGGGAATAATTAATTATAAGAGCTGTTCTTTTTAATGATTTTAACTTGACCTCTAAGGAAAGAAGGAAGGAAACACAAAATCATAATGGGACTTGGCAGTTCTGAATGTTATATGCCTTGAGCCTCTGACTTATTCTCACCAAACATATCCCCTTGACTATAGCACCAAACCCCTCCTTCAGCTCCCCAGAAGCCTCTTTCGGATTAGTGTGATGGTGCATATCTTTTATCGCAGCATTTGGGAGACGGAGGCAGGTGGATCTCTGTGAGTTTAGGGTCCATGTGATCTACAGACTGAGTTCCAGGACATCCAAAGAGTACATGGTGAGACCATGTCTCAAAAGGGAAGAAGTCTGGAGGGGGAGGCAGGAGGGGAGGAGGAGGAAGCAGCTACCCCTCACTGCAGAGCCATGGCACTGTAATTGACTCACTCTAAGGCAATTGTAGCAATGAATATACAGTGTCGAAGGAACAGAAACTCCTGTGCCTGCTCATCTCCAGACAGAAAGGGCTACTGACTCAGGGTTCCTATTCCTCTGCTCTTTTTAGTCCCTCCAAGTGCTTCCCTGGCTACATAGATTCAGAAGCCTCCATCAAAGATCCCAGTCAAAAATGTGAAGAGCAAAACATTTCAGAACACACAACTTGACCTTCCTTGTTCTGGGGATTTCTTTACATTGCTGTAGATTTTCAGGTCAGTATAAGGCAGCAGTTCTCAACCCCGTGGGTCACAACCCCTTTGGGGTTTCAAATCAGATATCCTGCATGTCAGATATTTACAGTACAGTTCATAACTGTAGCAAAATTACATTTGTGAAGTAGGAATAAAAATATTTTTTGTGCTTGGAGGTCACCACAACATGAGGAACTATATAGGGTCTATATAGCCCCTATAAAGGGCCTCAGTACTGGTAAGGGTGAGAACCACTGAAAGGTCTGGAGCACTCAGGGCTCAAAGTGGTTTCCTTTAAGGCCAGGTCGCTCGGCTGTCTGCACTGGCAGAGGATGGTGAGCAAGAAGGCAGCATTCCAGGCAATTCAGAGGAGCAGAACCTGAGCTTGGCTTTTAAAAGACCCGAGGAAAGCAATTTTGATGCCTGGATAATCACCCCTGTAGCTCACAAAGCTTGCCAGTGGAAACCTGTCCCAGAGGTTCCAAGCTTAGAAAGTACAGTGATTGAAGCTTCATCCAGAAGAAGGGTAGGAAGGCAATTAAACGAGGCAGCAAGTGGGGCCTTTGCCTGGAGCCACTTCTGTTCCGTCAATTGAGGGAATTTACTTGCCCTCAAAGGAAAGTTATTTCGGCACCTGGCACCAGAAATCTCAGTATACGAGCTTTTCAGTCTCCTTTGATCTGTGCTTACTGGCTCCTGGATGATCAGGCAATAACCAGGAAAAGGAATATGTTCTCTGGCTGCACTTGGCCCACAGGCTGTGATCTGCTCCTCGGCTGCATCCCCCACACGGTTAGCCTACTTTGTATATAGCTTTGCTCATCAGGGCTTCCCTTTCAAACTTCCTGAGACAGAAGCTAATCACCTCTAATGTCAGACAGTACCTATGCCCTAAGTCACCTTCAGTTGCTTGAATTCTTTGTCACCTGGCTGTGATGGCCCTGGTAACAAGTGACAAAATTCAAAGGGGGACTACATATCTACATATTTTTTCTTATTGTTGTTTTCTTTTCTTCTTTTGTTTTTTGAATAGGGAGAACTTCAAGATCAACACAGACCTAGATTCAAGTATCCTTTGTGTGACTGAGAAGTAATTTCACTAATGTGTGACATAATCTTGTAATATTTAGAATTAGGACCAAATGGAATATTTTACTTCACACATGAGAAATGCTAGTATACAGTAACTGTGCAATAGATGCTTTCTCCATTTGTTGTTCCAACACCGTTCTTGATTGGTGTTTACAATGATGTGCTCTGGAGAGGCAATTATTAGATTTTTCAAGAGTTAGGTGAACCAGTTGGTTTTATACTATATCATAGGTCATACTTCAAGTATATTTATCAGCATACCAAGTTATTCTTAGTGTGATTCCTAAAATAGCAAGAACAGCCCTTTCAGCGTTTCAGAGATGAAAATTAACCAGGCATACTTAGAGCCTGCTGGCAGAAACTCTAAGAATAGAACAAAAAATCTGTATTTTAATGGAACCTTCTTAAAAGAGAATATTGTTGGCCTGTTCAATGAATAGCAAGGAGATTATTGTTTGAAGTAAAGTGAGGCAGAGGGACTATGCTAAAGGATCAGATCAAGGAGATGATGGGTTGGATCTTGGCATATTTAGCTATTTTGTTGGGTTCTTAAATTTCTACCTCCCTTCTAACACTTATTCTACCCTAATCCCTTTCAACTTCCCAACATAGCTAGGAGAGAAAACCTTAGAAGGGAAAGGGAGTGTAGACCTCTTTAGGCTACTTCCTGCTGATTAGAGACATTGAGTACTTTGGGGTAAATCCAGTCTTCATCATCAGAATATCCAGCAGTCCAGCAATCCAGAAATCCAGCAAACACAACAGCAAATGCAGCAGAAGGAACCAACAGGGACCAGCAACAGCAGGGGTAGCAACAAGGGAAATAGCAGCCACCACAGGTCCTCTCAGGGCTCGTACCCATTTAAACCCTCTCAAGAGTACCCATTAAACCCTCTCTTCAGAATTAAACAAACTCTGGAAATCAGTTCGGCAGTTCCTCAGAAAATTAGACATAGTACTACCGGAAGATCCAGCTATACCATTCCTGGGCATATACTCAGAAGATACCCCAACATATAATGGACACATGTTCCACTATGTTCATAGCAGTCTTATTTATAATAGCCAGAAGCTGGAAAGAACCCAGATGTCCCTCAACAGAGGAATGGATACAGAAAATGTGGTACATTTACACAATGGAATACTACTCAGCTATTAAAAACAACAACTTCATGAAATTCACAGGCAAATGGATAGAACCTGAAAATATCATCCTGAGTGAGGTAGCTCAGACACAAAAGAACAAACACGGTTTGTACTCACTGATAAGTTGATATTAGCCCAAAAATTTGGAATACCCAAGATTCAATTCACAGACCAGAAGAAGAAAGAACTAAGAAGAAGAAAGACCAAAGTGTGAATGCTTCAGTGCTTTTTAGAAGGGTGAACAAAATACTCACAGGAGGAAATATGGAGAAAAAGTATGGAGCAGAGACTGAAGAGTCCAGAAAATGCCCCACTTGGGAATCCATCCCATATACAGCTGCCAAACCCAGGAATTATTGTGGATGCCGGGAAGGGCTTGCTGATAGAAGCCTGTATGGCTGTCTCCTGAGAGGCTCTACAAGAGCCTGAAAAATACAGAGGAGGAAGCTTGCAGCCAAACATTGGACTGAGTTCAGGGATCCCAGATGGAGGAGCTGGAGAAGGGACCCCAGGAGCTCCCAGTGACTGGACCACCAACCAAAGAATACACATGGAGGGGCCCATGGCTCCAGCCACATATGTGGCAGAGGATGGCCTTGTTGGACATCAGTGAGATGATAGGCCCTTGGGCCTGAGGGTCTTCCATGCCCCAATATAGGGGAATGCCAGTGTGGGAGGATGGGAGTGGGTAGGTGGGTGGTGGAGCACTCTCATAGAAGCAAGAGGAGGAGGGATGGGATGGGGGTTTCCAAAGGGTAGACCTGGAAAAGGGAAAATATTTGAAATGTAAATAAAGAAAATATCCAATCAAAAATAAATAAATAGATCTTGGGTCCTGGATCCCTCAGAGACCAGTCTGTGCAGGTCAGCTAGCAGACTGTGAAGGGTGAGTGAGTGGACTGCAGAAGTAACACAGCTTCTGGGACAGGCAGAAGCAACACAGCTTCTGGGACAGGCAGACCCCGTTTCAGGCTCTAGACATCCGGGCACTTTCCCCGCTAGAGGAGAGGTGTCTGCCCAGGAGGGCTCTGTCTGCAGAAGCAGGTGAGAGAGCCATCTTGTGTCTTGGGTTCCTTGGAAACCAGTCTGTGAAGGTGAGCACACAGACTGCAGATGCAAACCATCTTCTGCGACAGACCCTGTATCGGGCCTTCATCTTCAGCAAGGAGGCAGGTCTGAAGGCCAGACCTCTGTGCACCCTCCCAGCAAGAGGAGAGCTTGACTGAAGAGAGTATTCTGACCACTGAGACTCAGAAGAGAGCTGGTCTCCCAGGACAGCTGACAAAGGCTCCCAGAATCAGAGGAGGAACAGGCTCCAGCCAGAGACAACTATAACAACTAACACCAGAGATTACCAGATGGCGAAAGGCAAACTTAAGAATCTTACCAACAGAAACCAAGACTGCTCACCATCATCAGAACCCAGCACTCCCACCTCAGCCAGTCCTGGTTGCCCCAACACACCCAGAAATAAATAAAGATAGATAGATAGATAGATAGATAGATAGATAGATAGATAGATAGATGATAGATAGATAGATAGATAGATAGATAGATAGATAGATAGATAGATAGATAGAATAAAGGAGGAAAAGATGCAAAAAAAAAAAAAGAATCAGAGGTTAATTCGAATTTCACCCGGCTGAGAATACAGAAAGACAGATTTTTATGAAGCTATAATGGGTAGAAATGAACTAATGGTTAGTGATTAAACAATAACACCACTTTGTACATTGTGATTTTGAGCAATATATTAGACATGAATATCATAGTGGCCACTTAATATGAGCTTGGGATTTGGGGAAGAGTATGAACTGAAGATTTCGTTCGGAAGTCACCAGTATCCAATTGGCACTTGTTGAATTGGTATAAGACAGCAGAGTAAGTGGACAAAGGTGGAGAGAAGTAGGTTCCAGTCCCAGAGAGTATAGGCATCAAGAAGACAGTAAAGTCGGCAAAGCAAGCTACAACAATGACTAACCTGGCAAGACATACCCACTGGTGTGGTAATAGCACAAATGTCAAGGGAGTAACCAACCACTTTCTGGTTGTGTTTAAGGCCAGCTCTACAAGTTGAAACTTATATTTGGCACTCATATCAGAGAATCTGTGGTTAGACACATTATAGGCCCTAGGGAAGAACCCACTACTATTCTATTAAATGGACATAGGATGAAACTAACTCCTAATGACTTAGCATTATACCCATAGATTAGTGCATCTCTCAACCCTCATCAAAGACACCTCCTTTTGCAGTAGATAGCATTCAGCACTGAGACCCACAACCGATCAAGGTACAGGGACAAAGAGACATAGAATACTCAGCCCTAAATGGGACATTTATATCACACTACCTCTTCCCAAGGTTCAGGGATCATTGTAGAAGATGCGGTAAAAGATTGCCAAGAACCAGAGGCAGTAGATGACTACAAGTAACTGTTTTCTGGACACAGCAGAGCAGTTGCACAGAACAGATGAATCAGCATACACAAGACCTGTGGCAGCTCACACAGAATCCCAGCACTGAGAAGGAAAGTGGACATGAAGTCCTAACCCTAGCTGAAGTTTCTAGAGAAGAAAGAGTCCATTTTCTTTAAGGGTGTGTTCTCCGGTGTGTTGACCACACTCCAGGGGAAAATCTCACATCCAAGAGTATAGGTCCAGCACCAACTGTAATTGATGAGTTTTAAAGTGCTCAAAGTTCAGTAGGTATGGAAGTGGAAAGGGGTGAGATTTGGGAGGAGTGGGGTGATGGGTAGATATGACCAAAATGCATTTATGAAATTCTCATAGAACTAAATAAGATGAAAAAATTGTCAACGATAATGAAGGGCAGGCAGTCAAGAACTGAGTTCATCACACATGGCAGAGGCTCTCAGAGCAATGAAATGATACATTACAAAATTGCTCTACTTCCAGTGAATTTTTTTCCTCTGGTACCTTTTTAAATCTGTATCGCATTTATTTACTTGTTTATTTATTTATTGTACATGTGTAGAAGGGGAGATACACTCATGTCTTCAGGCTTGATGTCCAAGGTGCTTACCCACTGAGCCATCTTGCTGGTCCCCCTACTGCCTCTGTATGTCTTTTCTCAACTGTCAACTTCAGGCATAGTAGTCCTCACTCCTGGCCTTCTAAATTAAGGGACAGGTTTCCAAAGCTAGTGCTGAGCTTCATATGAAGGGTGACTCACTGAGATACTCTGTCCTCTCATCGCCCAGAGAACAGAAAAGTCATTACCCCAAACTGCTCAGTCACCCACTGGCTCAACTGAAACTATGCCTGCCATGTTTTGTTTTGTTTTGTTTTGTTTTGTTTTGTTTTGTTTTGTTTTGTTTTGTTTTGCCATGTGTACATGTTTTAGCATTTAAGCTCTGTCCAAAAGAACATTTAATTATCTTTAAAATAAAACTCTATCTTTAACATAACCTGGAACAGCTAAACCTCCTTCAGCCTAGAGTGCTTTAACAAGGACAGTTTATTCAATTGCCTCCTTAAGCTTTTAAAAGTCTGTGACTCATTTCAGCAAGTGATGAAAAAAGACAAAACAGCAGGATCCCACAGGAAAAATATTATGGTGATTGGCACAACAAAAACATAACACAATGATAAACGCATCGTGCTCCCCAAATCAAGTGTATGCCTCATCATTTTCTTAAGAAATGTCCCTTCAGTGAGGACACGTACAAGTCAGGAATGCTTGTGAGCTACACAGTGTGGCCTTGGACAGGCTTGAGTTCCCTCCCGAGTAAAATGGAAATCATTATAACCTATACGACAATGTGTGTGTGTGGGGGGGTGTCAGAGTAGCACTCACACACAACAATACCATCTCTCCGCTGACCTAAAATGAACACGGACCTGAGTAGCACAAAGGACCTTCCCACACTCAGAGAACACTATGGTACCAGTCCCACCTCCCAGAACCTCCTCAACCTGGAAGAAAAATGTACTTGCGATTGTCTGGGCCCACACAAAGTACTTTGCCTTTGTTATTTATTTAGAGACTATAGTAGGACCCAGCCTCATGAAAAGAACTCTATTCAAAGTGAAAAATGACTTTTTAAAATAATTTAAAGGATATGGAAAGCAGATATTGCTGGCCTTGGTCTTTATTACAACTCTGAACCCCTTCCTCAAGAAATGAGCCTGAATGTCTATTTTCCATATTACCTGGGGCCAAGCCTCTGAGGCCAACACATACATTAGAAATATACAAGGGTTTCAGAGAATTGATTGGAAGACCTCTGCCTGAATTTCCAGTTGTAGAAAAGTTGAGAAGCAATTGTCCTGTTGCCTTGATTTCAAAGTGATACTTCAAACAAGTAGTTCAAAATCAGGAGCAATTGGGCATCTCCTTTTCAAGGATCTAGGAGTGTAATTAAATATGGGTGGGCCAAAAGGAATGGTGTAGCATAGGTTGCCCATCCTGGCTCAACAGTTAAGAAATGCTGGAAGTTCTCATGGAGACCAACATCAATTTGTGCTCAAAAATACATTCGTTTAACAACAATCTACTATGCCTACACAGTAGGGCTAAGACAGGAGAAGCATGATGTTATCTTCAGAAGTCTTAGAGCAGAGGGAGATAAAGACAACAAAAACAAGTAACAAAGCAAGTTTTTCAGACAGCATAACAAGGGAGAGTGAGAAACTGCTCATGTGTGGACATGGCTTAGGGGAAAGTAAAGACAAGCATGCTGAAGGACGGTATGGTTAAGACCAGAAGATGAGTACATGTTATGTGAATTCTTTTGTGATTGGGTTACCTCACTCAGGATGACACCCTCCAGATCCATCCATTTGCCTAGGAATTTCAGATATTCATTGTTTCTAATAGCTGAGTAGTACTCCATTGTGTAAATGTACCAAAATTTTTGTATCCATTCCTCTGTTGAGGGACATCTGGGTTCTTTCCAGCTTCTGGCTATTATGAATAAGGCTGCTATGAACATAGTGGAACATGTGTCCTTATTACCAGATGGAACATCTTCTGGATATATGCCCAGTAGAGGTATTGCAGGATCTTCCGGTAGTACTATGTCCAATTTTCTGAGGAACCACCAGACT
>LR752078.1:16877-110847 GCA_902729485.2 Mus minutoides
AAGAGTAGCTAAGAATTTTTTAACTCACCACCTTAATTGGGAGCATCTCTAGGTGTAGCCAGATCAGGCTCAGTTGGTAAGAGAGGCCCCTTGGTCATGCAAACTTTATATGCCCCAGTACAGGGGAACGCCAGGGCCAAGATGTGGGAGTGGGTGGGTAGGGGAGCAGGGTGGGGGTGGGGGAGGGTATAGGGGACTTTTGGGATAGCATTTGAAATGTAAATGAAGAAAATAGCTAATAAAACTTGTGAGGAAAAAAAAAGACTATCAGTGCTCCCTGACTTAGCAGGAAGGTTTTCAGAAGCATCCAATGAACTCCTAAGGGGAAACTGGTAGGCTCCCTTCTGCTCTGAGCCCTCCCAGCACAAATTATAGATGCTGCCTGATGATAGTACTGAGGCCTCCCTTGTGGAATCACTTGTGTTCCTTTCTACATCTATTCCCACCACAGAAATAAGTACTTTGACAAGCTAACCTCCAGCAAGGCTCTTCAGCAAGATCTCAAAGATCTGAGAGGCATAAGAGAAACAAACAGAAGAGTGAAGTGCCAGGTGCAGATTAGAGAGTAGGCATGGTGACGTGGAGATCTCCATATGCGGGGATGGCATCTTTTCTTCTGGGAAATTTAAGGCAGAATTACAATGTGTTTGGGTCATATTTAATGACTTCCCTCCCCCAACTCCTCCCATATTCAGCCCTCTACACAGTTACTTCACTGCCCAGCTAATTTAGGTTTTGTTTTTTTCCCTATACCCCATAGATTCCAGTTTTTACTGCCCAAGGACTTTTGGAAGAGAAGCATGCCTTGGACTATAGTCACACTACTAGGGGTCACATCAAAGAAATCTTACACTCCTGTCAGCTCTCAAATGCCAATAGTTGCTCATCTAATGTTAAGAGTTTGTCCTCTCCTTACTCCTCCTGCCATGGTGGGACTTTGTGCTGCACAAGCTTGTGCATATCTTGTGCCTGCTGTCATAATTGTTGACTTCATGTGTGCAACTGCCCTGTTGGGTCCAAAAATTACTGATTCTCGAAGTTAACTATTATTTCTAGTTCTCTTTTTATTGCTAATATTTTTATTAGCTATTTTCTTTATTTACATTTCAAATGTTATCCCTTTTCCTGGTTTCCCCTTTGAAAACCTCCTATCCCATCCCCCCTGCCCCTCCCCCAGCTCGCCAACCCACCCACTCCTGCTTCCTGGTTCAGGCATTCCCCTAAACTGAGGCATTGAGCCTTCACAGTAGCAAGGTCCTCTCCTTCCATTGATGACTGACTAGACCATCCTCTGCTACATATGCAGCTGGAGCCATGGGTCCCTCCATGTGTACTCTTTGGTTGATAATTTTGTCCCTGAGAGCTCTGGAGGTACTGGTTAGTTCATATTGTTGTTCCTCCTATGGGGCTCCTTCAGCTTCTTGGGTACTTTCTCTAGCTCCTCCATTAGGGACCTTGTGCCTAGTCCAATGGTTGGCTGAGAGCATCCACCTCTGTATTTGTCAGGCACTGGCAGAGCCTCTCAGCTATATCAGGCTCCTGTCAGCAAGCACTTGTTGGCATCAGCAATAGTGTCTGGGTTTGGTGTCTGTATGTGGGATTGATCCCCAGGTGGGGCAGTCTCTGGATGGCCTTTCCTTATAACCTGTTCACCCCCCTCTTCTGGGAGGATCTCTAAGACTTGGAGAGAATGGTGTACTGACTTGCAGTCTAGAAATACAGATCCCCCAAAAGTTCCTGGCTTCTGGCTCCACAAGGAGTTCCTACTTCCTCATGACACAAAAGTGCCAACCTTACCCCAATAGCATCCTATCTCAAGCATTATGACAGTTATCACATCTCCATTGGTAGATTTTCTGTTGAGGAATATTATATACAGGTTCCAAAGCAACCACCAACATTTCTTAAGCTCTCACTTTCAACAAGCACCCTAGGACTCTCTCCTTCACTATAAAGTAGGTATAGTTATCATCGCCCAATTAACAAATATGGAAACCTGAGTTCAGAGAAGTTGAATCGCATGCCAAAGTCAAGCTGCTGGTTTGGAAGAACAACTAATTGTGTAGTTCCATTACCCCAGTTCCCATCAAAGTTTGAGAGTAGAGCTGATAGAGGTCAAGTTCTGCTGCTGCCCAGATAACCTGATGGAAATTGAACGTTATAAGCAGTATCTGCTGCTCAGATAACTTGCTGGAAACTGGACATCATAGGCCATATCTGCTATGCAGATACCCTGCTAAGAACTGGACATCAGGCAGCCAACATTGTTGTACTAAAGGAATTGGTTATAGCTTTTCACTCTTGCTTCCCATTAGCAATCTAACAGTCCAGCTCCCCTTGGCTCCAATCCTCTGCCATTTTCAATAGCAAGTTTGATAGCATCAGTAGTATGTCAGAGGTTGAGCTCTAAGCCATCTCTCCATACCCTCCTTTAAAACTGAGCCCCCTGAGATTTAGCTGAGCATTTGGCCACTTCAGCCTTAGCAATTTCTTCCTGCCGTCTCTCTTGCTGCTATGTGGCTAAGAGGAAGTGAGCGGAAGTACTGAGCGCCAATTCCCAGGCCCTGGCAGAAGGTGATGTTTCTAACACCTTCTGTCTACGATGCTTTGGGACAGCCTTCAAATCAGGGAGAGATCATAGAATGTTAAAGGTGAAGAGGCACAGCACCCCAAAGAATAATAAGACAAATAAGGAGGGGGCCTGAGTTCTTCAACCTCTACCTGGATCCCCAGTCCCTCTGATTAGCTCTCATCGCATGTCTTCACAGGAGAAGGAAATGCATATTTTTTCTCTAGTTTGAACTAGTCTTACCTGTTCTACTTTGAAGCAGCCAAGCCCAAATCTTAGAAACAGAAGAAAATCTAGAAATGAGAACAGGACAGTAAATGGTGAAACCACCAACCAGCCAGGAGAGCAAGAGTCAGAGTCAGGTTTTATGTATTTGCTTGTTTTAAAGTGTTCAGAAGTGAAAGGGAGGGGTATGGAAACCAAAGCCAGGGAATAAAAGAAACATACACCTGTCCTCTCTTTTATCAGGTCTCTGGGAAGGCTGTGGGTGGCAGAAGAACAGAAGGGAAGAGGAATCCCCAGCTGTTATCAGAGTCCTTACAAGTCAAGCCCAGCCCTGTGTTAGAAGCTAAGACGCCAGTTACACAAAGCAGGTTCTTGAGATTTAACCACTGGTCCATGAGTGGCCTCCACACATGCAAAACCTCTGTGAAGCCTAGATCAGAGCCAATCTCTCCCCATGAAGAGGATGGGACCTTCATTGGCTACTCATTGTGGTTTCTAGCCTTCCCTTTCCTCACAAGGATAACAAACCACACATTGCCAACTTGTGCTGACTTCCAGTATCTTCTGCGAAGATAATCCTTTGAAGCATTCATTTCCAGAGTCCTCTGGACAGGACATTGCCTGTTGTTTACATAAAAACAAATACAACTACTAGGAATTAAGAAACCCATATGCTAATTACCCTTCCATGCAATACCTTCCCACAGCCAGCTCTTCTGTGAGTAAACACCACTGCCTGCCTTCCAGGGCTTGGCAGAGCCCCAGTCCCACAGGAGTCCCACACACAGAGCTCTCAAGCTGGCTGTCAGAGCTCTGCAGCTAAACCGCACTTTACTGGTGCAATGATTGTTGATGTGGTGTTTTAGAAGTGACACGCAGATCAATGGAGGAGTAAATTAGCCATGGTTAGTGAATAATGGGAAGTTTGGGGGTGGGGGGACAGCAGACCATTTGAATCACAGACTACGGAAAATTAAAAGCCAGCAACTTAGGAAGAATAAATTCAAATATCTGATCCAAAGTTTCCGTCACTTTGGTTGACGTTAAGTGTTTTGCATTATTTAGTTTATCCGGGGTCTCCTTTAGTCCAGGCTGGCCTCAGACGCCTCATGTAGCTGGTGATGATGTTGAGCTTCTGATCCTCTCAAATGTAGAGGTTAGCTAGAAGAACCACGCCAGTCAGTGTTTATGCAGGGGGAGTTGCAGTGTAGGCAAACACTCTACCAACTCTACATCTCCAACTCCGTGTAAGTCATTCCACAAGGAGCATTAGTCAGAGAACTCATTTGGTAGAGCTTCAGGAAAGCTAATCTGGGATTTTCATGAATTTTCCTTTGTGAATTCTGGATTATTCTGAAGATGCTTGCATTATCAGACAAGCCTGTCCCAGCTGTCCCCTGCTACAATAATCAGCCATCTTTCTTGTTCTTAACAACTGCTCCTCTTCAGTGGGGTTCCTTGTGGTCAGCTCATAGCTAATTACCTAGGGATGGCAATACTGTCTTTTTCCCTCCTGTTTCTTATCCTCAAGAATAGATACAAGCTTACAAGAACTAATGCTGCTATGTGAAGGGATGGTTAAAGGAACACCAGTGGTTCCTAACCTTCAGTTCGTGACCCCTTTGGGGGGTAGAGCGACCCTTTCATGTGGGCCACCTTAAACCATCAGAAAACACAAATAGTTACATTGCAATTCATAGCAGTAGCAAAATTACAGCTATGAAGTAACAATGAAAATAATTTTATGGTTGGAGTCACCACAACATGAGAAATAGTATTAAAGGGTCACAACATTAGGAGGGTTAAGAACTACTGGAATAGACAGAAAGAAAATCAACAGGCTATTCATTAATAGCCATCCAAGGGGCCACAGACCAGGCAGCTTCTCAAATGAGAAGAATATCTAATATGTTATACTTCCAGGCCACTAGGTTACAGTTGATAAAAGAAAGGAGATCTTATTTTACTCTAACTGGAGTTTAGGGAGCTCAAGGTCCCTGAGCATCTCCATTAGAATACAACTTCCTCTTTGACAATCATCTGGGTAAAGTCACTCAGAGATGGAACTTTGGCTTCAAGAAGGCTTATGTCCACATTGTCAGGCAAAGTCTCTTAGTGCCTCATTGCCCTAGAGCTGATTCGGCTTTAACTTGTGAACAATAATATATGGAATTAGAAATCAAAACCAGAGGTAAACAGAAACTGAAGACAGCTTAGCTCCCTCCATCCGTTTCCCTTTTATTCTGAGGTGTCAGAAATATTGGGAAGGAGTAAAAGCTTGGGAAAAGAAAAACCCCTGGAGATCCCAGAGAATCTAACAGTGCCCTCACCTCACACCGAATTCAAAATTAAAACAATCTCAATATGTAGTATAAGTCCAACATGAAGGATTTCAACTTGAAGAGGATTTAGGTTCTTTTTCTTAACAAATTTTCTTTTCTTTTTTCTTTTTTTTTTTTCTCTTTTATTGGATATTTTCTTTATTTATACTTCAAATGTTATCCCATTTACCGGTCTCCCCTCTGGAAACCCTCATTCCCTCCCCCTTCTCCCTCTTCCCCCCCCCCAGCCTCTATGAGGGTGCTCCCCTACCCACCCACCCACTCCCGCTTTCCTGACCCGGCATTCCGGCATTGAACCCCCACAGGACCAAGGGCGGCTCCTCTCAATGATGTCTAACAAAGCCATCCTCTGCCACGTAAGTGGCTATAGCCATGGGTCTCTTCCATGTGTACTCTTTGGTTAGTGGTCCAGTCCCTGGGAGCTCCTGGTGGGAGTGGCGGGGGAGAGTGAGTCAAGCCGGTTGACACTGTTGCTACCCCCATAGGGCTGCAATCCTCCCTCAATTCAACTTCTTTCATAAAACACTTACATTTTTCGGCTATCCTGTGTGTTTCCATGTGCAGTCAGATTACAGAGAAGCCCCGTATTGGGCCTAGTGTCAGAACCCTCAGTGCCTCATGGGTGTCTATGTCCAAGAGCCTTGCAAACATTAAGACTGCCTCTGCTTAGAGATCTACCAAAGTTCCCACATTCCACAGACATTGTCTATACCCTAACATAATCCTACTGGAATATTACTGAGGGTAATAAAATCTTTTCTTGTTTTGTTTTTGGTTTTGGTTTTTTTGCTCAACAAACAAGGTTTTGCTCCACCTGGATTACTTTAGAACAAATCCCAGCTCCTTCATTCTGCTTGTCATCTTTATTTTCTACAGTCTTTAAAACTGGAGGCAAAAGGAAATCTCACACAACGCACTTATCCAACAGTACTGAGCATCTTTAGTGGGTTCAACAGTGTACCCCTAAACTTCAAGTCCCACCCCAGGACCTCAAAATGCGTCTTTATTTAGAACTACAATCTCTGCAGATGTGATTAGTTAAAATGACACCGTATTTAAGTTGGCTGGTTCCAATAACTGATTATTATATAAAAGAAAGCCAGACAAAGAAGTCTTAGTGGATATAATTTTTGGAGTGACACAGCCATAAGCCAAGGAATTCA
Organism: Mus minutoides; assembly: GCA_902729485.2. Classification (NCBI taxonomy): domain Eukaryota; kingdom Metazoa; phylum Chordata; class Mammalia; order Rodentia; family Muridae; genus Mus; species Mus minutoides. Next base: position 23,177 of record LR752078.1, read on the forward strand.
AGCTCTTACTCTCAAGAATGGCCAATGCATAGAGAAAAAAAAATGGGGTAGACTGGGCCCAAGTCTACCGAAGGAAGCCAGCCTTGATGAGGGCCTCATGGCTGCACTCTGACCACCTGAACAATAAGAGGAAAATCTCTGTTAATTGAAACTCCACCCAGTTTATGCTGATTTGTTTTGGTGGCCACAAGAAGCTGACGAGTTCTTCAGTCAGGGCTTCAGATGTAAAAGCACAAATGACCAAGAGCTCTCCTAGCTTGCTGTTCTCACGGAGAAGACAGAGGCATAACACAATAAATAAATGTCTTCTTCAGAATTCGATCAACTCAATGAGCAGGAGTGAAAAAACAGAAGCCTGTGAAAATGTCCATTGTAGGTATCGCCTCACATGGGTAGCCGTCAAACTGCCCTTAACTCTTCCTTCAGCCAGGCTGTTGGAGACCCTGCCGATTCTCAGACCAGCCTTTGTCTCTGCTTCCTCCTTCCATAAGGTGGTCCCTTGAAGCTTGCCTTCCCCTGCCCTAATCCACAAAAGTGTCTTTTCCTTCACATGTTTCCCAGCTTGAGAGTGCATAAGCTGAAGAATGCTTTTATCCCCCACCCCACCCCCATCCAGTTTGGACATGATGGATGGCGGTGTATTTCCTCACCGTACTAGAGAGCAGATCCGATCTGACTTAATTACAGCTGGAGCTCTGTAAACAGCCGCTCGTTACTGCCGAGCCCTGCGGTTTTCCAAGAGAACACCACAAATGACAGGAAGCTGCGAGGGGAAAACAGTCCCGGCTGCCTGTGGCATGTTCCTTGTGAATACAGATACTTCCATTCATCAATGAGGACCTTCATGAAATCTGGGCCGCCAGCAGAATGGTCTACAAAAGCGCAGCAGAGGTCTGTGGCTTCCGTGTTGTAATGCGAAGGTGGTCTCTGAGGATGAATCTGAGATTCTCTGAGGAACAGCCAGGTACTGAGAGGATTTAGGGGGCCGCCCCTGCCTCCACCACCCATCATGACATGCAGGTGTCAGTGACTTCACCGCAAGGACTGGCCCCCAAAGGGAGGGGGAAAATAATTCCACCCAACAGTTTATGCTTTCACAAGATGAAGGATGCTACCCCACCAGCTGACAGACCAAAGGCTGTGGGAGACTGCAGAGTGCATAGAGGGCTCCTCCTTCTCCTCAGAGGACATATGTGCACCAAGAGCTGGGGGAGGCAGAAGGAGTGGAACTCAGAGAAGAACCCGGGATATCTCCAATCCTCTACATGGAAGTAGGTCCGTTAGTAAAATGCAGATTCTGATTCAATAGACCTAGACAGGAACTAGAATTCCACATCACGAAGGAGCTCACAGTGAGACCAGTATCACAGGCTCTAGAAGCCAGGAAGAAAGAGGATCAGTGATGGAGTATCTGGGGGAGAGTCCTGCCCAGTACACTCAATGCCCAGGAGACTTTGTAACAAACAATGCCGCATATGAGACCTCTGCTTCCATGAAATCTTCTAACACAACCAGAGATAAACTACATTATGCATTAGATGCTGTTTATCACCCGAAAGTGCAAAAATATTCCTATCTAATAGAAACCCAGTACTCCAAAGTCCCATACCCCACTGCCTTTGTTTGGTACCTGAGATCACTGAACACATTCATTTCGCCTGCCTTCCACTCTGAATCCTCTGGTATATAAATCTTCATAACTTCTACCCCACTCAGCAAAGCCAGTTCCGTTCCTTATGTCTGTTATGTTTTACATTTTATTTCCTGATTCCATGAATTAGTAAGAGCTTATATCCTCTCTCAGTGTCTGGCTGGCAGTGGTACCTCAGGGTATCTAGGACTCATTCATTCAGGTTAATTTTATTGTAATTAAATGGAAGGATCCTTTGCCTTTTAATGATGAATAATATGTATAATATATGTGGATAATAGTATATACATAAATTATATATAATATATACAAATAACATTATGAATAATATATATGAATGTATACTTAAACATATACCATTGTTTCTTTTGCATCAAAATATTTTATTTTGAAATTCTTTTCATTGTTGAGAATTCCATAGTGCACATGTTTTTTGATCATACACTCCAATCCATTCCTCTCCAATTCATCCCCTAACCTTCCTATCACTTTTCCCTCCCAACTTAGCCACTGAACCCACTTGGCGCTACCTGTATGTCCATGGATTTAGGAACATAACCTGAAGCATGAGTGGCCTCCTTAGGACAACATCCCTGAATAAACAGATTCTTGATTCCCCATCAGGCATCAATTGTCAATAGTTCCTCAACCAGGGGTGGGGATTTATGAGCCCTTTTTCTATGCAGGGATTTGGGACCTCACACTGGTCCTGAGCCACTGTGACCGCATATATGCATCACTTCTGTCTTGTCTGGGAATGCTATCTCTACTAAATCTCCATTTTTATAATTTCTTCATCCCCTCTTCAACAACCACTAAGACCTCTCTCTCTCTCTCTCTCTCTCTCTCTCTCTCTCTCTCTCTCTCACACACACACACACACACACACACTCTCTCTCTCTCTCTCTCTCTCTCTCTCTCTCTCTCTCTCTCTCTCTCTGGTGTGTGTGTGGGGGGGGGGTGTAGGGGTAATATTGATGTCCTGTTTAGAGATGAGTACTTCACAGTCTCTCTGCACATTGGCCTTTTATGAGTCTCAATGCTAATCACCAGCTACTGAAAACCAGAAATTTCTCTGATGAGGGTTGAAATATTAGCTAATTAATGAGTATAAGGGTAAGGTCTCCGGGGCAGTTCATTTCTATGTCAACCGTCTTTAAACGTTTGTTAATAGACACTCAAGTTGTTTCCATAACTTGGCTGCTGAAAAACAAAACAAAACAAAACAAAACACCATGAACGTAAGAGTCAAAGCAGCACCCCAATGTTTGATCATTTAATCCCTTTTGGTATGCCCCATGAGAGGAATTACTGGGTTTTATAAGAATTTTATTTTTAATTTCACTTGAAAGTGCCATGCAGTTTTCAAAAACTGACTGTACCAATTTACACTCCCACCAAGAGTGCACCAGGGTTGCTGCTCCCTCTTCCAAATATGGCCAGTGTTGGTTTTGTGTGTGTACAAGAAGGAGACATCCTAACTCAATATGCATGTACAATTGATCTGTGCCATTTTTATATCTGTCTGTGATTGGAGAAATGTCTATCATTCAGGTGTTTTGTACAGGCTTTAATCAGATGATTTGGGGTGTTTGGGGTACTAAAGTGGAAGTCACTTATTCCTGGAAGATGTTTACTCTTTACTGGCTACACAAACTGTTTTTCCCAGTGTGCATATTCTCTTTTTATTTTGTTGGTTTGTCATGAAGAATATGCTTAGTTTGGTGAACTTTTTTCTTCTCTTCTGTAGCATGAGCTATTGGTGCAATTAAAAAAAAAATCATTGCTAGAGTTCATGTGCAGATTTTCCCCAGTGTTCTCTTCTATGTTTTCAAAATGAACACGTGGGCCTTTTTTTTTCATTTTTAGTTGATTTTTGGATATTGTGCAATATGAACTAGTTTCAATCCTTTATGTGTGCAAAGCCAGTCCTCCCAGCCTATCTAGTGCCCTCTAACACTCCCCATTGTGTCTCCTTGGCCTTGTTGAATCCACCATGTCCGTTTTGATTTACTCCTGGCCTCTCTATTCTGTCCTAATGGCCTGCTTTGATATTAGTGCCCTGTTGTCTAGCTCGCCATTGCCTTATAAGGCTTTAATCCAGGAAGGATGCAGCCTGCAGCTTTGCTTTGCTTTGCTGCTTCGGCTCTTTGGCTTTGTTATTGTTGCAGCTGTTAATGTGTGGTTCATACAAATTCTCAGATGACTTTGTCTATTCCTACGAAGGATGCTATTGGAATTTATCACAGAGAGTAGGATAAATCTGTACATTGCTTTAATTGTTCTCAGCCTTCCTAATGCTGCGACCCTTTAATACAGTTCCTCATGTTGTGGTGCCCTCCCCAAACCATAAAATTATTTCATTGCTACTTCATAACTGTAATTTTGCTACAGTTATGAATCGTAATGTAAACATCTGATATGCAACCCTATGAAAACATCTTTCAACCCCCCAAGGGGTCACTACCACAGGTTAAGAACCACTGCTTTAACTGAAGTAAACATTTTATTAATATTAATTCTTATCCATGAACATATAATACCTTTCCACCTACTCAGGCCTTCACTTTATTTCAGAAATATTATGAAGTTTTCAGCATACAAAGAATTCACTTTCCTGATTATGTTTGTTCCTAATTTTTTCTTTATTTTTATTATTTATAAATAGTAAGTTAACAAGAAATATATTATTTATATCTTTATTATTGATATTTAAATTTTTCTTTTCAGACAACTTGTCATCTGTGCATACAAATGCTACTAATTTGCATGATGGTTATATATTTTACAATTTGTATATTAAATCAAAAATATTTTAAATTAATTTAGTGCATATGTGTGTGTCTATGTGTGTGTCTGTGTGTGTCTGTATGTGTGTGTGTGTGTGTGTGTGTGTGTGTGTGTGTGTACATGTGCATAAGCTTATGTGTACTACATGCATGCAGGAACACAAGAAAACCAGAAGAAGGCGTTGGATATCCTGGAACTAGAGGTACCAAGAGCTATTGAGTTGCCATGTGGGTGCCAACAACTTAACCTGGTTCTCTGCAAGTACAGTGTCTTAGTTAAGGTTTCCGATGCTCTGGTAAAACAACATCATCCAATTCACTTGAGAAGGAAAGGGTTTATTTCATCTTGCAACTGTCAGGTCAGACTCCATCCCTGAGGGAAATCAGGTTAAGAACCCAAAGCAGAAAGCTAGAGGCGGGAACTGAAGTAAAAGCCATGAAGGAAGGCTGCTTACTGGCTTGCTACTTGCTCAGCCTTCTTTTTTTTACAACTCAAGACCATCTGAGTTGGGCCAGGCTCTCCCACACCAATCTTTAACAACAACTACAACAACAATGCCCCACAGATCTGCCTAAAGACCAGACTTATGGAAACCTTTCCTCAATTGAGAATACTTCTTCCCAGATAACTCAAGCATATGCCAAGTTAACATGAAAACTGAGCACCACATGTAGTAAGCACTCTAAACCACTGAGCCAGCTTTCTAGCCTCTCAAATGATGTGTGTGTGTGTGTGTGTGTGTGTGTGTGTGCGTGTGTGTGTGTGTGTGTGTGTGTGAATTTTTAGGATGTTCTTCATATAAGTCATGTCATTTGCAATAAAGGTAATTTCATTTCTCCCTTTCTGGTTTGGATGCCTTTCCTGTATTCTCCTTCACTGACTGCTGTGACTGGTACTTCCAGTGCCGTGCTGCTATAAGCAAAAGTAGTAAGGTGGGAATGCCTGCCTTGTATCAGATATTGAACTCAGAAAAAGGAAGAATGAATGGTGGGGACAGTCAGAAAGAGAGTCTTGCATGGGGGTTATTGTAAAGGTCCAAGAACCTGTAGTGTAAGCCTGCTGCTTCCTGAGTAATATCTGAAGATGGGCAATGAAAAACCGTGGCTTATATTACATTATATTTATGCAACAGATCCAAACTCTATCTACTTAAGAAAAATCTAGAGTACCCAATATTTCTGTAAGCTATTTTCTTTTTTTGTTTATTTGTTTGTTTGGTTGGTTGGTTTTGTTTTGTTTTTTTTGTTTTGTTTTCTTCGAGACAGGGTTTCCTCTGTGTAGCCCTGGCTGTCCTGGCACTCACTCTGTAAACCAGGCTGGCCTCAAACTCAAAATTTCGCCTGCCTCTACCTCCCAAGTGCTGGGATTAAAGGCGCATGCCACCACGCCCGACTGTAAGCTATTTTCTTCATGTTTTGCCATATTTCCTTGCACTCATGAGTTATAGATCAATCTTTTTCCTCATTTGACACGTGTCCTCACTTATTCTACCCCTGTGTATCCACAGCTAATGTTTCATGCTTTATTCTATGTTTTACCTTTTTTTTTTTTCTATTTCACTTGACATAAAGTCTTCCAGATATGTCAAGCTCTGGTCAAATGTCAAGTTCTCTTTCTTTGTAGACTAAATAATATTCCATTCTATCTTTGTATGTATGATCTTTATTCATTCCTCTGTTAAAGATGTTCTTTAGGTTATTTTCATATGTCGAGTGTGAAAAAGCTGTAAACTTTTAGTTATTCTTTGATTATGATGTTACCTGTAGGATTTTTATAAATGGACCTTATTATGATCCGTCAAGGAATGTCAGCAAGAAAATATTCTGAATTGGGTCAATTTTTTTGTATCATCTGAGATGATTATCTTGCTTTGAGTTTTATTCCGCTAATATAGTACATTGCATTGATTGATTTGCATGAGTTAAAAGCAGCCTTTCATGCCAAAGATAATTCTTGCTGCTTGTGGTGTATGAACCTTTTGATTTGTTGTTGAACTTGGCTTGCTACTAATTCTGCTTAGGATTTTGACATCAGTGTTTATTAGCGATGGAGATCTGTAGTTTTCTTCTGTTGTGATGTCATTGTCTGGCTTGAGTACCACAGTCATGCTGCCCTTATGTGATGCATTTACGAGTATTCCTTCGGCTTTACTCTATTTTAAATATTGGTGATTCTTTGAAATATCTGGTAGATACTCTTTGAAATATCTGGTAGATATGATGTCAGCCAGTCCTGGGTTTTTCTTTGTTGGTAGATATTTAATTACTTCTTCAAATTCTTTATTGTTAATGTTTTGCTCAAGCTGTTCTTCCTGATTCAATCTAGGTAAGTTATGATTTTCTGGGATGCCATCCACTTCCTCTAATTTATCCAATTCGTTGCATATAATTATTTGTAATATACCTTTTAGTTATCTGTTGTAGCGTCTTTACTTTTGCTTCTGATTTTCCTGAGTCCTCTCCTGAGTCCTCTCCTGAGCCCTCTCCTGATTCCCCTCCTGAGTCCTCTCCTGAGTCTTCTCCTGAGTCAGTCCTCTCCTGAGTCCTCTCCTGAGTCAGTCCTCTCCTGAGTCCTCTCCTGAGTCAGTCCTCTCCTGAGTCCTCTCCTTAGTTCCTAGTTTGCCTAGCTTTAGTTTTATTTTAAAAAAAAAACCCTCCTAGTGTAACTTTTTAATAGTTTTTTTCATTCTGTTTGTTCCGACATGTATGATTCCCTTCTTTCTGCTAACTTTGAACCTTCTTCGTCTATGCTCTTCGGGTTAAGTGACAGGCTGTGGATTTGGCCCCTTTATTATTACTTTTCTCCTTTATTATTTTAAAGATAAGTGTTTATTAGTATAAAATCACCTCAGGATTGCTTTTGCTGCACTTTGTAAGTAGTAACAGGTTCTATTTCTATTGCTGTTCGTCTCAAAATATTGTTGTTGTTTTTTTTTTTTTTTCCTTTGGAACCTTGGTACTTTGAGAAGATATCTTATCATTTTAGAATATTTGTGAATTCTCCAGGGTTCCCTTCTGCTATTGAGTCCTTGTTCCATACAATTTCCCAATGACGCCCTCACTCGGGTGAAGGGGGCCCCCCTCTCTGTTCTATAGACTTTAACCTTGGGACTAAGGCACACCAGTGGATTGAGGGAAGATGGAGTCCTTCCTAGCACCAGTGCCCAGCGAGCATCAGTATAGGTAGATTCTGGGGCCCTGAACCACTAGAGTGACAGCTCAGGTGTCAGGAAAGGGGCGACCATGAAGTGTTTCCTTTGGATCCTGGAGTGTGAAATGCAGTACTGTTGCAAACTCTGGGAGAAGAGGTACTGTGACATTAAGATTCATGAAGCTTTGCATGGCATTTCCTTGTACCTCAAGGGCTACCACAGCAGTCCCACCAAAGGGGCTCACACAGCTATCTCACTGTACAAGTACTTCTGACATACAGAAAGCAAGGCATCATGTGAGCCAGGATACTGAGGTTCTGACTGGCCCCTCCTACCCAGAGTTCCAGTTCCTGGGAGTATAGACCACCACCAGGCTTGTGCTCAGTCACAGATTGTCACAACTGCTCTGCCTGCACAGTGCTTCACTGGGGACATTTGCTATGTGGGCTACGATGCAAGCATCAGGGCTGCTTCCCAATCCGAAGCTCTACTCCCTTGGAGCAAGGGCACAGATTAGTTCAGGCCGCCACAGATGGCATCTCCCCTGTGGAGTGGATCGAAAAAGCTCAGTAATAGAAGCAACTGGGATGGAAATGGTACGCCTCCTAGGAAGTGTGTTGTAATGACATCACTCAGCCAGTGAATGATGTATTCCCATGTGTGTAAACAATACAGCAAAGCCTGAGTTGTGAAGTACTATAGTAGCCAGTGGCCTCTGCAGCAGGACATGGTCTACTGTGGCTCCCATTCAAAACAGAACATTTAAATAGATGCCTGGACCACAGGGATTGGGGCACAATGACGCGTCCTCTCTGGGAGTAGTGTGAACCCTAAGCAGCTTTCTAAGCTTGGCCCAGAGCCATGGAGAACAATGAGATGATCAGTAATGATGACTACAACTATCTGTGGTGGTGATGGGGTTTTCTTGCTCAGCTTTTTCTACAAAGAAAGTCCCTCTTGGTTTGAACTAATATCAGTTGGATGTGGGATAGCTGCAGTATGGTGTATCCTTCTTTTCTTTCTGTGGCCAGTCTGGCTTTCTGTGTCCCATGCAGGTTTTTCTCCTCTTCAGTCACTGTGATCAGATGTAATTGTTCCTTTGTTGCTTGGGTCTTTTTCTATGTGGAAAGGTGGAGATTAGACATGTCCTGTTGACCATCATCCTAAATCCACAGAGCTCCTCTGTCTCTACTCCCTTCAAATCCCAATCACCTCACACTCCTGTGAGCCCTTTTTCCCACTATTCCTCTAAGCAAACATGGTACATGGTTCTGGGACATTGGTGTCACCTGGTAGAATCTCAACACATGCACACACAAACACACTCACACATCGTATGCACATACACCACACACTTACCATGAATACACACTCACACACACACTCACAGGTACCACGAATACACACACATACACACACATGTGCACACACAGCATACACATACACACACAAACACATATACACATCAGCATACCACTTACACACTTACTCATACACACCACACATAGATACAAGCACATCCCCTGTATACACATACAGACACACACATTATACACCACACAAACACACACACATAAACTCAACATGCACATGTACATACCAGACACATCACAACACACATGCACACACACATATACATACACACACACACACACACACACACACACACACACACACACACACACTACTATTGAATAAGGATTTGCATTTCAGCAAGATCCTCAGGTATGCAAGATGAAGCCCAGAAAAAGAATTGTACCTGCGCTGGAGCCCAAGCCTTCTGGACAAATACACACTAGCCTCAGAGGCTATCACAAACTGGAATCAGTTGCTAGATATACACTGGCTCGGCGACCGTGTGAGAAGGACCTGAGAACATGTAATTGATTTACAGCATCAGCTGGCCCTAAGCCGATGAAAGCCAACTTGTCTCCCTCTGAATTGATGTAATTACCAACATGAGAGAAAACAGGCCCTTTCCTCAGGTCAAGTAACCTTGTTATTTATCAACCCATGCTAGCTGGGTTTCTGATTAGCAATTTATCCTGGGTAGGTAGCTATTGACCGACCCAACTGGGCTCCTGTTTCTCATTCTCTTCCCACTGGCAATGATTACTAGTTCTCAAGATGATGAAGATGGAGATGTGGCTGTGCATATGTGCACTTTGTGCTTTTCTGGGTCCTATTTTCTCACCCTTCTTATCGACAGAGGATGACTGCTCCTCACAATAGTAAGCGAAAGCACGCTGGCACTGCAGGGCGTTGCCTTGAACCGTTCCTAGCTCTGTTAATTGACTATCTCGTGAGCTAGAAACAAGATTGTTTCAAAAGCCATGTTGGAATCCCTTCTGTTACACAGAGATCACATGCCTGCCTCCTTCATTTGCCATATACTGTAAGCCAGTCCCAGGCAGCAGATGCTGTCACCAGCTCAGAAGTCATGTTTCGAGGGTTTGTGACACAGCTATTTCTTGGAACTTTGAGCATATCCATATAAAATAATTCCTTCCGTGGTTCCCAAGCTAGATCCCACGAGTGGGAGATCGTTCTCTTATCAGACCACTAATTAACTATGGGCAAACTAAATGAAATCCAAATGGGTTTGTAGCTGGTCCTTACAGTAGGATTTGAATCAAATGGATGATAATACAAATCTGTGCTATGTCCATTTTGAAGAATGTTGAAGGTGAATGTCGTTATTTCTTCATGGTGGTTTTTCCAATTCAGACTTCTACTTTTTTTAATCCTGAAAAGAAAGACACATAGGGATGCTTTAATTCTTGTCATTGTTTCCCACCAATACAACCATTCTCTGGTTCATAGGTAATAAAAGAAGGGGAAGGAAAAAGAAATGAGATGTTTAGGGAAAGAAAAAAAATGAAGAAAATTGAATGTGGCTTCAAGCCTAGTAAGTCTCCTGAGGTAGAAGATAGTGAAGGGTTGTGCTGAGTGGGAATGGAGGCTTGCTTAAAGCAGATTCCCAGATATGTGGCTGCAGACTAGAAGGTCCACCATTCAGTTACCACGTGTTCCCTTATGCAGTGATTTTCTAGTGTAGTGATTTCCCCCCCTAGGGCGCATTTTTGCTTTACAGAACTAGTGAGGGTTATTTCTGGCATCTGGGGAACGAGAGTCAGAAATCGTGCTTAAAATGCTACATGAGACTGCATATGCATTCCCCTTTGCATCCCGGTCTCATCTCAGGCCCTCCTGTTCTCTGCTCTGTCCCAGCTTCCTTGAGGCTGCTGATGTGGCTGTGGATGCATATGCAGCAGCTTCCCCACCAGGCTGTTTCCCAGTGGTTCTTGCACTTGCTGCATCCCATGCCTTTCTCTCAGATGCAAGTGCCTCGCCCCTTCATGTTCATCAGTGTTTACTCAGCATCCTTGCTGTTGGATCTTCCCTAACCTTCCTATGTAAAATGGAACCTGCACCATGCCTCCCCGGTCCTAGCCTTGTTTACTGCTTCATTTTTCTTCATAACACTGAAGACCTTCTGACTGAATGTGCATTTTAGTTATTTCATTTTATTACAGGGGTTCATTAAAATGAAGCCTTCATTACAACAGTACTTTTTATCTGTCCACTCACTGTTAATCCTTAGCACCTGCAGAAAGCCTAATATGCTAGATGCTTCACACACATTTCTGGATGAATCAAGCCACCAAGGAAAAGTTCAAGACAAAATGTAGTTGAAAATTAAGTAATATCAAATCAAAAATATATGTGACAAAAGATTTATAAAGAATGAATTTCTGAGCCGGGCGTGGTGGCACATGCCTTTAATCACAGCACTTGGGAGGCAGAGGCAGGTGGATTTCGGAGTTGGAAGCCAGCCTGGTCTACAGAGTGAGTTCCAGGACAGCCGAGGGCTACACAGAGAAAGCCTGTCTCGAAAACAAACAAACAAACAACAACAACAACAAAAAGAATGAATTTCTTATCCCAATATCTGACTTGAGAGTTGGCTAAGCAGTTAAGAATGCATCCTGCTCTTTCAGAGTACCTGGGGTCCATTACCAGCAAAATCCTGTGTCTCCATCTCTAGGAAGTTTGACAGTCACTGTTTTCCTTTGTAGACAACTATACTTGTGTGCACAAGCCCACTCACAGACACACACACAAACACATAATTAAAAATAAAGTAAATTTTTAAAAATGTAAAACCTAGATATATGTTACAACTTTTATTTCTGTTCCTGTGATAAAATACCATGACCAAGGATGTTTACAGAAGGAAGGGTTTATTTAAGCTTATACTTCCAGACAGATGAGAGTCCAAGGCAGGCAGCATAGAAGCAAGCGGGATGACAGCAAGAATAAGAAGCTGAGAGCTCATGTCTTGAACAGTAAGCATGAAAACAGGAAGTGGTGCAGGACAATAAATACTCAAAGCCTGTCCCCAGTGAATTATTTCCTCCCACAAAAGCAAAACCACACCTTCTAAAACTCCCCCCCAAAATGTGCGAATAGCAGGGGGTCAAGCGGTCAAATAGCAGAGCCTATGCAGCCTGTTCTATTGAAACCGCTGCACTGTCCTTTAGAAAAGCTCTTTCATTGTCAAAAGTTTGTAAGTATAGGAGAGGAATGTACTGAATGCACGCCAGCAGAGTGTCTAACATCTCTGTATGGGAGAGCATTGAGTTCTGGATAACTGTGGCCCACTCTGTTAGCGATAATTAATGATACAACAGTGGGAACTTCACAATCTATTAAGAAGGAAGAGCTCATGCAAAGAGGTCTCTTATGCTAAGAGGTCTCTTATGCCAAGAGGTCTCTTAGAGGAATACTTGTTTGTGTGTCTCAACCAGAAGAGATGTCTGATAGGTTCATTGCCTTAATTTTGGTGGTAGCAACGCAAGCATTTACATCTTCAAGCTCATATGTGCGACTCTTTTTCTTTTTATCAGTTATAACACTATAATGCTGTTGTGGGATAAAAAAAAGAGAAGAATGTTGACTTTATAGACACAAAGCTGTGGAAACATTAGTAAAAGACAATGTATCTTTAGTAGTTTATTGCATAAATAAAGCCTTTGTTGGGAGAAGCAAGGAAGAGAAGGCACTTCAATCAACCTGAGCATGGTTCTATGGATTCTGGCTCAGTCTCAAACCAAAAATTAGGAATGAGGTGAGTTGTGATCTCATACATGACTAGAAAAGAAAAAAAAAAAAAAGGTCCTCCAGAGCCCAGGAGTTTCTCTGATTAGGATACAGCCACAGAGTTTTGACTCCTCCTGGCCAGTTCTTGACGTCCTAGAGCTTTGCATTTCTCCAAATGAGAGCTGTTGAGACCTCTAAGTGTTTGTAAATGACAGACAGAAAGAAAGTCTTCAAGTATGGCAGAAAAGCATGCTCTAATTAATAAGTCAACAAGAAGTGCTCAATAACTTGCTGTGCCAGTTGATTGGTTCATTGATCGATTGACTGATTGATTGATTTGAGACAGGGTATTGCTATGTAGCTAGCTCTACATGACCTGAAACTTTTACATAGATCAGCTGGACTGGGAATTGCAGCAACATTCCTACTTTGGCCTGCCACGTGTTGGGGTTATGTGTGTGTCACCATACCCAGACCCTAGTTATACTGATTCTCAAACATATCTTTCAGTCTTGCCCTACCCTACATCTTATTTAAATGTATTTTGTGGGACTAAAGAGATGGCTTAATGGCTAAGAGTACTCATTGCTCTTCCAAGGGACCTGATTTCAGTTTCCAGCACTAAAGTTAGGTGGTTCACAATAACCTTTAATTCCAGAGAATCATAGTCCTTCCTGGAGCTTCAACAGGTATCTACACATCCCTGGCATACACACACAGCCTCTCTCACTCTCTCTTTTTCTTGCACACACACACACACACACACACACACACACACATGTGCACTCACATAGAATAAAACAATTAACTATAGCCCTTAGCCATGTGCTGAGGAGACCACTGAAGGTCAGAGTCATTCAACCACCTAGTTCAGGAGGCACCATAAACTTAGGGCCTCATACAAACCAGACCTTCACTCAGAATCCTTATAGGAAATAGGCTGCCACATGTGGAAAACTATGAATAACTCTGCGGCACTTGTGCAGAAAAGATGTATAGCATTAAGAACTTCTCAGAAGAAGTAGAATTCCAGATGATAGAGGACTAGACAGATGGGAGTGTCAGAATGGTGTTTCAAGGGTGAACTGGTGCTCAGTAGTCTAAAACAAAGACAAGCCTTCTATGAGACAGGAGGAAAGCCTTCCCATCAGCCTTGAAGATGTGACAACAGATAGGTGCCAAGGCCCCAGAGGACAGTGGCAGCTATTGTCTTTAGCTAGGGTGTTACATTCCAGAGTGCTTTAAGTGGGAACAGATATATGATAGCCAGTTTACTTTGTAAGGTGGAAAAACAGGCCTGATTTGAGCATTGTCAGGCACTACAAATGGAAACCCACACACCATATGCCTAAATCATAAACCAAACAAGCAAACTAGTCAACAAAATATGTTCTCTTCTCCCATCTTAATAATAGACCTTCTCATCATCTGAAAGTTGAGCTTCCAAGCTGAAATTTCTCCCAGAATGAATAAGGGATCTAGAAAAATCAACCCAGGACTCTGGTTCTAGCCACCCTCCTTTTTTCATTGGTCAGTGTCAATCTACACCTCTGTCCTATGTGTTTTGCTTAGCTTTTTGCAACTTGACACAAACCTAGTCTTATCCAAGAAGAAGGAATCTCAACTTAGAAATTGCCTACATCATTGGCCTATAGACAAGTCTACAAAGCATTTTCTTGGTTAGTGTTTGATATGGGAAGGCCCAGCCCCTTGTGTGTAGTGCCACCCCTGGGCAGGTAGTCCAGGATTATATAAAAAAGCAGGCTGAGCAAGCCAAATAATAGGCCAAATTAATTATAGATCAATCGATAGATAGATGATAGATCAATGATAGATAACAGTTATAAATATATAGACATAGATATAAATATAGATATAATAACTACATTAATTAGAATACAACTATTTTACCTAGGAAGAAATAATAACTACAGAAAACACTTTAAAGCACGGGGATTTTTTTTTTCATGATCAAGAGCTCTAAATCATGGCTGGTCATCAGTTCAGTTGGTAGAGTGTGCGCAAAAAACCCTAAATTCAATGCTCCTACACTGTGAAAAATTGAATGTGTGGTTAGCATTTCTTCTAGTATCTACCCAATGTTTACCTAGTAACAGCCAGGTACTAGCCTGGCTTGCTATATGATGACTGTTTGCCTCCCCTCCCCCCCCTGCCCCTCTCCCTCCCCTCTCCCTCCCCTCTCCCTCCCCCTCTTCCCCCTCCCAATGCCCCTTCCCCTCTCCTTCTCCCTCTTCCTCCTCTTCTTCCTGCCCCTTCCTCCTTCTCCTTCTCCTTCTCCTCCTCCACCTTCTCCTCCTTCTCCCTCTCCTCCTCTTCCTTCTCCTCCTCTCTTCCTCCCTCCACTCACCTCTCCTCCCCTCTGGCCTTTCTCTCTCCCTGTCCTCTTCCCCCACTTGTTCATGGCTGGCCTCTTTACTTTTTTCTCTCTCCTCTCTTTCTGTTCTTCCCTGTCTGCCTTCCCATTCCCCAAATGAGCTTCACTTTATTCTAGACCTGTTGTGTGACTGGTACTTCAGCATGGACCTGCTGAGGCACTACCCTTCTTGTTCATCATGAAATGGCATTACAAAACATATCCATACGTATAGTCCCAGAACAGCAGTGATAATGGCAAGGATATCAGAAGTTCAAGGTACATAGCAAGTTTGATCACTGTCCTAAAAAGAGGATGGGGTGGGGGCAAGGTGAGTTAGTGAGGGAATGGAGAAAGAAAAGCTCTGAGTTTATGTAAAAAGACTCTATATACTTTTCTTCCCTGGATCTTTTAACAAATAAAACCTGGTACATGGCAAGACCTAGGTCTTGTGCTGCTTTACCATCAAAAGCCAAGAGTTTCTGTTAAAATAACTCCTCTGTTGAGTTTAATTCAAACTTCCTATGCCCCATGAGTGGATTCAGGTGATAACCTATGCTTACAAACTCTTTCATTTGGGGCCACCATTGTTGAATGCATACAGTATGTCTGCCGGGAAGGTCCTATAGACACACTTCCCCGGAGTATGACTGCCTCTGTATTGTATATGAAAATTCTTAAGTTTGCCACATGAGTTTTATGTATTCCATATTTTTCCTATTTTAGTCAGTTTAAAATTGTAAGCATACTACAAGTAAATTCTCGTTCTCCTCTTCTAAGCTTTATTTTCTTTGAAATTCACACAGACACAACTTCATTTTCCAAGGAGCTATGGCTTACCTACATCTCTGGAATCTGGTTGATTTTGACAATGACAACTGGTTTCTTTTTGATCTCCTGAGAAAGAAGTTCAGTTCACCATTCTGGATCCGGACAGCTGCAAACCTTCCTTTTATCTGATGAATGTGGACCAAGATGGAGCTGGAAGGCAGACATTGAATATGATAATTTTAATAAGTTTCTAACTTAGAAAAGTGTTAGATTCACAGAAAAGTTGCAAAAGTAGAATCTCTATATACTCTTCACCTCGTTTTTAACTTGTTAATATTACCACAGTATAATTGTGAAAGTTAACAAACCTATATTGATATATAGTGCTACTCAAAAAACTCCATGTCAGTTTTTACACCAATGTCCTTTTTCTGCCCCAGCACTGACTTCAGGGTACACAATGTGTTCCTCTTCATGCCTCCTTAGCCTCTGGAATATGATTCTAAGTCTCTCCTCAGTTTATAAGACAATGAAAGTCTTTCAGTCACATATGGAAGAATGACTCCAAGTAGTTTAAAGAGCTGAACATGAGATCTGAGCGTGTAAAGTGACTAAAAGCAAAGAAAGACAAAGCTTCATGACATTTGTCTGGGATGGGGTTATTTAAGTAAGATTTTCTAAGTGCAGGGAATGAAAGCTACACACACACACACACACACACACACACACACACTCATGCACACACAATACCACCACCTCCTAGCCCCGTCCCACAAGATGTCATAAAACTGAAAGTTTTCTTCATAGCAAAGGAGACAATTAACAGAGCACCAAAACATCTTATAGAGAGCAGGATCATACTCAGTCATCCCTATCACAAGGAACTCAATATATACAAGGAGCTCAAGCTACTCAACAACAGGAAAACAAATAACCATAGTTATTTAAAAGTGAGCAGAGCACCTGAATAAACACTTCTCAAAGGAAGATATACAAATGCCCAGCCATGATGGGCTGTCACCCACAACATGTTAGGTTGGTTATTGTAAAAATGATGAGAGATAACAAGAGCTGGCAAGGACGGGGAGGAAAAGGAACACCTGTGCACCGTGGGTGGCGTCGTCAGGGAGCACAGACAGTTTGGGAAACAGTACAGAGTTTCCTCACAAAATAATTAAAACCAAATTACCATACAACTCAGCCATTCCACTTCTGGGTATCTATTTGTCTTAGCTCTCCATCACTACAACAAAATGCCCAGTGTGTGCATTTTGAATCCATTTTAAACAAAAGAGGTTTATTCTGCTTCCGGTTTGAGATGATGAAAGGTGATTCCAAAGCTTCAGCCTTCCTGAGGTTCTGTTGACAGGTGGCCTCATGATGGAAGTTCGCGTGGGTATGGGGAGGCTGATCACGAGGAGAGACAGGAAGCCAGGAAGCAGGCTTTCCATTGTGAGAACTAAATCAGTCCATGAGATGAGACTATCATTTGTTCCAAAAGCAGCAGCTTAGGGACCTCACTTTATAAAGAGTTCCACCACCTATACCCTAGTACACCAAGAACCAAGCTTCCGGGAACGTGAGCCCATGGGAGACAAACCAAATTCCAATCCTAATAAAAGCCAAAGGAATCAGACTCAGTGTGTGGAAGGGACATCTGTAATCTGTACCCCTATGTCCTATGCATCATTGTTCAAAAGAGCCAAGACACGAAACCATTGCAGTATCCTCCAATAGATAAAGGAGTAAAGGGGTAAAGATGAAGGAGTAAAGAAATCAAGTAAATTGATTTCTAGCTATTTTGCATATCCACAATGACATAACATTCAGCCCTTTGAAGGGAGCAAAAGTTGTCATTTACAGCATTAATGAAGAAGCCAGCAGACATAGTGTTAAGTGAAATGAGTCAGGCATTATAAAATAAATATTAAGTAAACTTACTTACCTATAGTTTTAACAAATCAAATTCATAGAAGCACCCAGTAGAAAAGTGGTTACCAAAGACTGGAGGTGGAAAAGCACCTTCCAGTCACAGGAAGCCTTGCTGAAAGGGTGTAATACTTCAGCTTGGCAGGGGAGAAGGAATAGATCCTCTTCAATGTACATTATGGTGAATATAGTTCTTAATAATATGCTGTATACTTCAAAGAAGAAGAGATGAATGTAAGAGCTCTAATCACCAAGAAGAGACAAATGGTTAAGAAGGTGAATATGTTACTCAGCCTGATTCTATTGCTCTACATCTTTGTGAGTAAGCGTTGCACAGCATTCACATACATCATTTCCTCTCCTTCCATTTTCCTTTTTATTGAAAATAGATTCTAGTCGGGCAGTGGTGGCTCATGCCTTTAATACTAGCACTTGGGAGGCAGAGGCAGGAGGATTTCTGAGTTTGAGGCCAACCTGGTATCCAGAGTGAGTTCCAGGACAGCCAGGACTATATAGAGAAACCCTGTCTCAAAAGAAAACAAAAAAAGAAAAAGAAAATAGATTCTTTTAATAATAGATATTATTAAAAGAAAATAATATAACCTGAATATATTTTTCTCTCTCTCTCTACCTTTCTGAGTTTGCTCTCACCTCACTCCCATGTAAACCCACCACCTTTATGTCTCTCATTAATAAAACAATAGGCTCCTAAGGAATAACAACAAAACATAACAATATATAAAATATAATAAGATGAAACAAAAACTATGGCATCAAAGTTGGACAAAACACACCAAAACACCAACAGAAAGGAAGAAGGGAAAGAACCCAAAGAAAACACACATGGATCAGAGGCCCACTGGTTCACACAGCCAGGAACTGCATACAAAGACTAAACTGGAAGCCATAATGTATAAGGAAACCTGGTGCAGACCCGTGCAGCCGTGTGCATGCTGCTTCAGAGGGCTTTGTTTTCTTGGGAGTCCTCCATCCCCTCCGGCTCTTACGCTCTTTCCACCTCTTCTGTGGAACTCCCTGAGCTCTGAGGGAAGGTATTTAACAGAGATATCCCATTTAGGGCTGAGTGTTCCAAGGTCTGTCTCTGTCTCTGTCTCTCTGTCTCTGTCTCTTTCTATCTCTTTGTGTGTGTGTGTGTCCCTGTGTGTCTCTGTGTCTCTATCTCTGTCTCTCTCTGTCTCTGTCTCTCTGTCTCTGTCTCTCTGTCTCTCTCTCTCTCTCTCTCTCTCTCTCTCTCTCTCTCTCTCCCTTTCTCTAATGTCTGGCCTGGGTTTATATATTTGTTCCCAGCTGTTGCAAGAGGAAGCTGCTCTTATATTATCTGAACAAGGCACTGGTCTATAAGCAAAGCAAAATATCAGTAGCATTCATTTTATCTTGATATTTGGAGGGGGCTTAAGGGAGAGATACATAAAACTAAGGAGTAGTATGAAACCTAATATAGTAGAAATTCTATACACACACACACACACACACACACACACACACACACACATACAAACACACATAGAAGTTGAGGAGGAAGGGGTTTATTTGGCTTACACTTCCATATCACTTTTCATCATTCAAGGAAATAAGGACAGGAACTCAAGCAGGGCAGGAACCAATGCAGAGACCATGGAGGCGAGTTGCTTACTGGCTTATTCAACATGGCTTGCTCACCTGGCTATTTTTTAGAACCCAGAACTAGTAGCCTAGGGATAACACCATCCACAGTGGGCTTGGCCTTCCCATATCAATAACTAATAAAGTTAATGCCCTAGAGCTGGGCATTATAAAAGCATTTTCCTCATTGATGTTCCCTCCTCTCAGTTAACTTTAGCTTTCATCAAATGAACATAAAACTATCCATCACAATGATCTAAATGAAATCACCCAATAACAGAGGAAACAGAGTACCAACAAATGAAACTTCCAGTACTGGGGACTGGGTTACATCTAACTGAGTTGTTGGCCAAAGGGGTCCCATGGGAATAACTACACAGTCTACACAACACATTGAAGATGAAAGAGTCAAGCTGATAGATAGCTACATAAGAGTCTTCACCCCATGTCTTTGGTTCAGGAAGGTACTCACCAGACTTCCAAAAAAGGAACATAAGAGAAACATAATCACCAAACCAGACACAAACCCTTTATCTAGAATAGTGTACTGCCTGCAAGATCTACAATGGTATCACAAAGCTTGTGGGAGAAACCAACCAATAACTGACTTGACTTAAGGCTGCTCTGCAAGATGGAACCCATTCCCAATGCTATTGGGTAACCAAGACCAAGAACTAGTTAGCCAAATAAAATAGCACTGGTCTTAACACATCATTCTCTCTCTCTCTCTCTCTCTCTCTCTCTCTCTCTCTCTCTCTCTCTCTCTCTCTCTCTCTCTCTCTCTCTCTCTCTCTCTCTCTCTCTCTCTCTCTCTCTCTCTCTCTCACACACACACACACACACACACATACACACACCATATGTTTTTGGTTTGTTTGGTTTTGGGTTTTTTTTTGTTTGTTTGTTTTGGTTTTTGGTTTTTCGAGACAGGGTTTCTCTGTGTAGCCCTGGCTGTCCTGGAACTCACTTTGTAGACCAGGCTGGCCTCGAACTCAGAAATCTGCCTGCCTCTGCCTCCCGAGTGCTGAGATTAAAGGCATGTGCCATATGTTTTTCTAGTTGCTACATGAAACTTAAAATAAAACCTAAATAACAAATATGAAAGTCACTGCCCTTTTTCCATTTTCCTATTGTATGGAAAAGGAGAGAGGGAGTAAAAACACAGAAAAGGGTGGGAGAAGGGTTAAAGAGGAATAGTAGAATACAGAGATCTGGTCAGTGAAATGTAAAAGGGAAGGATTCTCTGGGAAGGGAGAGGAAGGTAAGCATACAAGGAGGGAGATGGGTATCATAACAATAAGGATGTCTGGAAAAGGCACAAAGACTCATACTGTTAACAATTTACCTTAAAAATCTACACTTCATATAACCCATGTATAAACATACATATATAGTTTTAATCACTCTTTCTCAACCGGGCTTCTGGTGTTCCTTACAAAAGCCAAAAACCTCTCAATACATTTTAGATATAAGAAACCATGTCTTGCGCTATTGGCTAGAAGATCTTTCCAATGTACTCTCAAAATATACAGCCTCTTGCAGTTTCTCTTAGTTGTCCCATACTCCCACAGATGTAGAAGGTAAATCCCTATAGCAGCAGACACAGTTCAGAAACTGGGTTCAGAGACCTCTCTGATCTGGAGCTGACCTGAGGACTACCTTTCGAGATACGAGAAGGTGCAATGAAATGACGCAACCAACTGTCATATTTAACTATGATATCTAGGAACCACATCAACCAACAACAGCCCTAAGGGTGCAGTAATGACATGCATACTTTGGCAGTAACCATTAGCTCTCTAATCAGACTTAGACTCAGTCAAAGAAAGAAACTATGGCACTAGAAACCAAGCCAACTAGTTAGTGCTCGTGGAAACATACTTATTGGAAGAAATCTACAACTAATCGTTTATTAAACCACATAATCCTTAACAATAATCTATAAACATTTGTCCTTATATCCACAGATAAATGTCACTGTCACTACTCCTCAAGGAAACTTGTCTTTGCAAGAGACAAAGACTACTACTGAAGAGCACAATCACTCAAAATACAAAGATATAGAGCCCAGTCCCAATAGATACATCTTCCAATTACTTCCACACCTAATGCTCAGGGAACATTGTGGAAGAGGAGCAGGAAAAGACTGTAAGAGCCAGAGGATCTTGCTGTAAGGTTGTGTCTCCTAGTAATATCAGAAGCTACTCTCATAAAGTCTTACCAATATGACTGTCCAAATGTGAGCTGAGCAAGATTAACATCAATGAACATATCAATCTGGCTGGGGAAAAGCCCATGGAGACTTAATCCAGAAAATCTGGGAATGGGAGAGATGGTCTTCATCAGTGAAAAGCACACCAGTTGGTTGTCCAATACCAAATGGTCAATCCTGAAAAAAATATACGTGTGTGTGTGTGTGTGTGTGTGTGTGTGTGTGTGTGTGTGTGTGTGTAACATTGTATGGACTGAACATATATTGAGGAATATATATGTACATACCTAATCATATATGCATGCAGAAACAATTCCCAAAAAGGCCATGAATTTGAATGAGAGAGGTGAGGGGTATTGTGAGGATTCAGAGGGAGGAAAAGGAAGGGAGAACTGTAATTAAATTATAATATCAAAATTTAAATATAAAAAATTTTTAAAAGAGTCACTGCCGCACACATACCTTAAAAAATGAAATTAAAATGAGGTTCTAAGATGGTAAAATGGCCAGAATAATGTGGAAGAGTTTAGATTCTACACACAATAAACACTGCCCACATCTCTCATGTTAACAATCATAATCCCTCACTCTAATCTGTGGGTTCCAGAGGTCTATGCATACCATATAAGACAAAGGGAAACAGGAAGTAAGACATCGTTATAGTTCTGCCAGGTATATGTTGCCCACAAAGTAGAATTCTCTGGTAAATTGGGCAAGAATTTTTTTTTAATTAGATATTTTCTTCATTTACATTGCAAATGCTACCCCCTTTCCTAGTTTCCTCTCCAAAAATCCCCTATACCCTCCCCTCTCTCACTGCTCACCAACCCACCTGTACCCACTTCCTGGCCCTGGCATTCCCCTATACTGGGGCATAGAATCTTCACAAGATCAAGGGCCTCTTCTCCCACTGATGGCCAACTAGGCATTCTCTGCTACATATGCAGCTATAGAGACACAAGTCCCACAATGTGTTTTCTTTGGTGGTTTAGTCCCAGGGAGCTCTGGGGGTACTGGTTAGTTAATATTGTTTTTCCTCCTAAAGGGCTGTAGTCACCTTCAGCTCCTTGGGTACTTTCTCTACCTCCTTCATTGGGGACCCTGTGTTCCATCCAATAGATGACTGTGAGCATCCACTTCTGTATTTGCCAGGCACTGGCATAGCCTCACAGGAAACAGCTATATCAGGGTCCTGTCAGCAAAATATTGTTGGCATCAGGAATAGTGTCTGGGTTTGGTGGCAGTTTATGGGATGGATCCCCGGGTGGAGTAGTCTCTGGATGGTCCTTCCTTCAGTCTCATCTCTGAACTTTGTCTCTATAAGTCCTCCCATGGTTATTTTGTCCCCCCTTCTAAGAAGGATCAAAGTATTCAGACATTGGTCTTCGTTCTTCTTGATTTTCTTGTGTTTTGCAAATTGTATCTTGGGTATTCTAACTTTCTGAGCTAATATCCACTTATCGGTGAATTTATATCATGTGTGTTCTTTTGTGATTGGGTTATCTCATTCAGGATGATATCCTACAGATCCATCCATTTGCCTAAGAATTTCATAAATTAATTGTTTTTAATAGCTGAGTAGTATTCCATTGTGTAAATGTACCACATTTTCTGTATCCATTCCTCTGTTGAGGGACATCTGGGTTCTTTACAGCTTCTGGCTATTATAAATAAGGCTGCTATGAACATAGTGGAGCATGTGTCCTTATTACAAGTTGGAACATCTTCTGGGTATGCACCCAGGAGTGGTATTGCTGGACCTTCCAGTAGTACTATATCCAATTTTCTGAAGAACCTCCAGACTGATTTCCAGAATGGTTGTACCAGCTTGCAATCCCACCAGCCATGGAAGAGTGTTCCTCTTTCTCCACATCCTTGCCAGCATCTCTTATCACCTGAGTTTTTTATCTTAGCCATTCTGACTGCTGTGAGGTGGAATCTCAGGGTTGTTTTGATTTGCATTTCCCTGATGATTAAGGATGTTGAACATTTTTTTCAGGTGCTTCTCAGCCATTCGGTATTCATCAGTTAAGAATTCTTTGTTTAGCTCCTGATTTTTAATAGGGTTATTTGGATTTCTGGAGTACAAATTCTTGATAGATATAGATATAGTTATAGATATAGATATAGGTATTTATGATATATACTTATATATTGGATATATACATTGATATATATAGGATATATACATTGATATATATATATATATATATATATATATATATATATATATATATATATATGTGTGTGTGTGTGTGTGTGTGTGTGTGTGTGTGTGTGTGTGTGTCTGAATACTTTGATCCTTCTTAGAAGGGTGAACAAAATAACCATGGAAGGAGTTATAGAGACCAAGTTCAGAGCTGAGACTGAAGGAAGGACCATCCAGAGACTACTATATATATATTAGATATTAGTCCCCTATCGAATTTTGGATTGGTAAAGATCTTTTCCCAATCTGTTGTTTGGCATTTTGTCTTATGACAGTGTCCTTTGTGTTATAGAAGCTTTGCAATTTTATGAGGTCCCATTTGTCAATTCTGGATCTAACAGCACAAGCCATTGCTGTTCTGTTCAGGAATTTTTTCCCCTGCCTCCATATCTTTGAGGTTCTTCTCCACTTTCTCCTCTATAAGTTTCAGTCTCTCTCTCTCTCTCTCTCTCTCTCTCTCTCTCTCACTCTCGCTCTCTCTCTCTCGCTCTCTCTCTCTCTCTTTGATTTTTATTACATATTTTCTTTATTTACATTTCAGTGTGTCTTTTTTTATGTGAAGTTCCTTGATTCGCTTAGACTTGAGCTTTGTACAAGGGGATAAAAATGGATCAATTTGCATTCTTCTACATGCTAACCACTAGTTGAGCCAGCACCATTTGTTGAAAATGCTGTCTTTTTCTCACTGAATGGTTTTGGCCCCTTTGTCAAAGATCAAGTGACCATAGGTATGTGTGTTCATTTCTGGGTCTTCAATTCTATTCCATTGATCTACATGTCTGTCACTGTACCAATACCATGCAGTTTTTATCACAATTGCTCTGTAGAACAGCTTGAGTCAGGGATGGTGATTCCACCAGAGGTTCTTTTATTGTTGAGAATGGTTTTTGCTATCCTAGATTTTTTGTTACTCCAGATGAATTTGCAAATTGCCCTTTCTAACTCTGTGAAGAATTGAGTTGTAATTTTGATGAGGATTGCATTGAATCTGTAGATTGCTTTCGGCAAGATAGCCATTTGGACTATATTAATCCTGCCAATCCATGAGCATGAGAGATCTTTCCATCTTCTGAGATCATCTTTGATTTCTTTCTTCAGAAATTTGAAGTTCTTATCATACAGATTTTTCACTTCCTTAGAGTCACATAAAGGTATTTTATATTATTTGTGACTATCATGAAGGGTGTTGTTTCCCTAATTTCTTTCTCAGACTGTTTATCCTTTGTGTAGAGAAAGGCCACTGATTTGTTTGAGTTAATTTTATATTCCAGCTACTGGACTGAAGTTATTTATCAAGTTTAGGAGTTCTCTGGTGGTCACTTATATATACACTATCATATCATCTGCAAATAGTGATATTTTGACTTCTTCCTTTCCAGTTTCTTTTTGACTGCATTCAGAGCTATGAGTTTTTCTCTTAGGATTGCTTTCATTGTGTCTCATAAGTTTGGGTATATTGTGGCTTCATTTTTATTAAACTCTAAAAAGTCTTTAATTTCTTTATTTCTTCCTTGACCAAGGTATCATTGAGTAAAGTATTCTTCAGCTTCCACATGAATGTTTGCTTATTATTATATATCTTCTTATTTAAGATCAGCCTTAGTCCATGGTGATCTGATAGGATGCATGGGAATATTTCAATATTTTATATTTGTTGAGGCCTGTTTTGTGACTAATTATATAGTCAATTTTGGAGAAGGTGCCATGAGGTGCTGAGAAGAAGGTATATCCTTTTGTTTTAGTATAAAATGTTCTGTAGATATCTGTTAAATCCATTTGTTTCATAACTTCTTTTAGTTTCAATGTGTCTATGTTTAGTTTCTGTTACCAGGATGTTTCCATTGATGAGAGTTGAGTGTTGAAGTCTCCCACTATTATTGTGTGAGGTGCAATGTGTGCTTTGAGGTTTACTAAAGTTTCTTTAATGAATGTGGATGCCCTTGCATTTGGAGCATAGTTGTTCAGAATTGAGAGTTCATCTTGGTAGATTTTACCTTTGATGAGTATGAAGTGCCTCTCCTTGTCCTTTTTGGTAACTTTGGGTTGGAAGTTGATTTTATTCGATATTAGAATGGCTACTCCAGCTGGTTTCTTCTGACCATTTTCTTGGAAAATTGTTTTCCAGCCTTTTACTATGAGGTAGTGTCTGTCTTTGTTCCTGAGGTGGGTTTCCTGTATGCAGCAAAATGTTGGGTCCTGTTTATGTAGCCAGTCTATTAGTCTATGTCTTTTTATTGGGGAATTGAATCCATTGATATTAAGAGATATTAAGGAAAAGTAATTGTTGCTTCCTGTTATTTTTGTTTTTAGAGTTAAAATTCTGTTCTTGTGGCTATCTTCTTTCAGATTTGTTAAAGTATTACTTTCTTGCTTTTTCTAGGGTGAGTTTCCCTCCTTGTGTTGGAGTTTTCCCTTTATTATCCTTTGAAGGGCTGGATTCGTGGAAAGATACTGTGTGAATTTGGTTTTGTCATGGAATACTTTGGTTTCCCCATCTATGGTAATTGTGAGTTTTGCTGGGTTTAGTAGCCTGGGCTGGCATTTGTGTTCTCTTAGGGTCTGCATATCATCTGTCCAGGATCTTCTGGCTTTCATAGTCTCTGGTGAGAAGTCTGGTGTAATTCTAATAGTTCTGTCTTTATATTACTTGACCCTTTTCCCTTACTGATTTTAATATTCTATCTTTATTTAGTGCATTTGTTGTTCTGATTATTATGTTTCAGGAGGAATTTCTTTTCTGGTTGAGTCAATTTGAAGTTCTGTAGGCTTCTTGCATGTTCATGGGCCTCACTTTCT
Source organism: Mus minutoides (assembly GCA_902729485.2). Lineage (NCBI taxonomy): Eukaryota > Metazoa > Chordata > Mammalia > Rodentia > Muridae > Mus > Mus minutoides. The sequence goes on from LR752078.1 coordinate 49,786, forward strand.
TTAGGTTAGGGAAGTTTTCTTCTATAAGTTTGTTGAAGATATTTACTGGCCCTTTAAGTTGATTATCTTCATTCTCATCTATACCTATTATCCTTAGGTTTGGTCTTCTCATTGTGTCCTGAAGTTCCTGGATGTTTTGAGTTAGGATCTTTTTGCATTTTGCATTTTCTTTGATTGTTGTGTCCATATTTTCTATGGTATAACCTTCTGCACCTGAGATTCTCTCTTCTATCTGTTGTATTCTGTTGGTGATTCTTGCATCTATGGCTCCTGATTTCTTGCCTAGGATTTCTATCTCCAGAGTTGTCTCCCTTTGGGTTTTCTTTATTGTTTCTACTTCCGTTTTTAGATCTTGGATGGTTTTCTTCAATTTTGTCACCTGTTTTGATGTGTTTTCTGTAATTCTTTAAGGAATTTTGTGTTTCCTCTTTAAGAACTTCTACATGTTTATCTGTGTTCTCCTGTATTTCTTTAAGGGAATTATTAATGTTCTTCTTAAAATCCTCTACCAGCATCATGAGATATGATTTTAAATCTGAATCTTACTTTTTCAGTGTGTTGGGTTATCCAGGACTCGCTGTGGTGAGAGTACTGGGTTCTGATGATGCCGAGTGGTTTTTTCTGTTGGTAAGATTCTTATGTTTGTCTTTTGCCATCTGGTAATCTCTGTTGTTAGATGTTCTTGCTGTCTCTGGCTGGAGCTTGTTCCTCCTATATGTCTGTTAGCCTCTGTCAGCACTCCTGAGAGACCAGCTCTCTCCTGAGTCCTGGGGTCAGATCCCTCCCTGGAGGCAAATTCTCCCCTGGCAAGAAAGGTAAGCAGAGGACTGGGGATCAGCTCCGCCTCCTGGCTGAGGATGAAGGCCCAAAGGGACCCTGTCCAAGAAACTCTGTTGCTTCTGTGCCGACCCGCCTCAGAGAGACCCAGGATAGAAAATCTTGGGCAAGCATCCTTAAGACAAGTGTGAAGCCTGAATTAGTATGATCTCTTCCTTCCAGCATCAACTTAAATGTGTCGGGAGCTTCAAGATTCCTTCTTCTATGGGGAACAAGAATCTCTCTGTTACCAAGAGGAAACAGGAAACAGATCTAGGCCCACCTTCTTGTTCTTCTCATTGTTCAGATAGAGGAAGCAGCAGAGAGAGTCACACCCATTAGTGGTACTCTAACAAGAATAATGTATCTCCATCAGAAACCAAAGTCTAAACAAGTCATTTCAATACAATTTCCTCTCAGAAAGGGAAATGCATTATTATGAGAGATTGCCCCCTCCCCTGAGATAGTTAATCTGAAATGTCAGCTTTACTGGCTTCAGAAAGGCGTAGAGAGTAATAAAATGCACTTTTGACAATGACCATGACGATGGCTGGCACGTGGGGCAACAACTGATGAATAAAGAGCCAGTAGGTATGGGCAACAGCGTCTAGTCATCTGGAAGCCAGATAGAAACCACTCTTAAAAGAAGACAAAAGTCTTCTAGGACAGTACTACTCTGCTTGTTTCCTGGCTGCCTTGAGGTGCATAGTTTTCTTCTGTGACAATACACTGTCTTGTCAGGAACCTAGAAACATATGACCAAGTAGTTATGAAATTAAAACTCTCAGACTATGAGACTGAATAGGTTTTTCTTTATTATTTTAGATATTTATCAAACTGACAAAAATATGACCAGCCTAGCCTCAAGGACTACAAAGCTATTTCTCCTTAAAAAGTGCTCTCTGACTTTCTTAGGTGAGACGAGTTTCACTTTTTATGGTACTCCTAGGACAGGATGAATATGACAACTGTGTCACGGGGTTAGCTTTGATCACCATTCTGGGCAAACACGACCTTAAGGAGCAAGCAGACTGTATTAGATTTTTCCACAGAAAAAAATAACAAACACATTCCAATTTGATTTATGATACAGATATTTGTGAAAAAAAAAATATCTCCAAAATAAATCTGGCCTCACACACAAATCACTCAATGTTTAGCAGTTTTGCCAGCTACATAACTCTCACAACGTTCTTGCTGCTCTCTCAGTTTTATCACCTACACATTGGGCTAGTGTGGCTGGCTATCTTTAAAATATTTTTAGTGAGATTTAACTGAGGGGATTGGGGATAGATAGATAGATAGATAGATAGATAGATAGATAGATAGATAGATAGATAGATAGATACCTAAGAGACATACCTCTCAGTGCTCTTGAGGGAGTTTCTAGGGTGGTATAACTAAAGAGAGAAGGACCATCTTGAATATGGCTAGCATTATCCCATCAGTTAAGGTCCATACCTGAATAAAAAGGGAAAGTTCAGATGAATGTTGACATCTCTCTTTTCCTGGTAAGCTGAGATATGATTGGCCCCAGCCACACACTCATGCTGGCATCAATCCATTATGCCTTCCCCATCCTAATGCACTGTACCCTCTCAAAGCCAAAATAAACCCTTCCTCTCATAAGTTGCTTTTGTCTGTTACATGGTCACAGCAATGAGAAAAGTAACACAGACAAGCACAAAAGCACACACACATATACACACATGCTCATTCTCACATTCCTGAATTCTGATGTTGTCAAAAAGCAACAAAGCTGTTTTGTCCTACTGACAGTGTCCTTTGCCTTAAAGAAGCTTTTCAGTTTCAAGAGGTCCCATTTATCAATTGTTGATCTTAGAGCCTGTGAGCCCTTGGTGTTCTGTTCCAGAAAATTGCCCCTGTGCCAAGGAGTTCAAGGCTATTCCCCACTTCATTTTTTTGTTGTTGGTGGTGGTGGTTGTTTTTTGAGACAGGGTTTCTCTGTTTAGTCCTGGCTGTCCTAGAATTCACTCTGTAGACGAGTCTGGCCTTGAACTCAAAAATTCACCTGCCTCTCCACTTCATCTTTTATTAGATTCAGAGTATCTGGTTTTATGTTAAGGTCCTTGATCCACTTGGACTTGATATTTGTGCAGGGTGATAAATATGGATGAATTTGCATTCTTCTACCTACAGCTCACCAGTTAGACCAGCACCATTTTTTGAAGATGCTTTCCTTTTTCCACTGTATGGTCTTGGATTCTTTGTCAAAGATCAAGGTATGTAGGTTTATTTCTGGGTCTTTAATTCTATTCTACTGATCAACCTGTCTGTTTCTGTACTAATACCATGCGGTTTTTTTTTTAATCACTACTGCTCTGTAGTATAGCTTGAGGTCAGGGATGGTGATTTCTCCAGAAGTGCTTTTATTGTTTAGAATTATTTTTGTTTTTCCATATGAAGTTTAGAATTGCTCTTTCTCTATCTGTGAAGAATTGGGTTGGAATTTAGATGGAATTATACTGTATCTGTAGATTGCTTTTGGTAAGATGGCCATTTTTCCTATGTTAATACTACCAATCCATGAGCATGAGAGATATTTCCATCTTCTGAGGAGAGACCTGGGATAGGTAAGGCTACAGGACTCAATGTCAATGACCTTAGCCGAAATGCCCAACAGTGGGAATATGGAACCTGAAAAGACCATCTCCAGTTAGACAGGGCCCCAGTAGAGGGATAGGGACACCAACCCACTTTCAAAATTTCTGACCCAAAATTGATCCTGTCGAAAAGAAATGGAGGGACAAAAATGGAGCAGAGACTGGATGAATGGCCAACCAAATTGGGATCCATCCCATGGCCAGGCACCAAACCCTGACATGATTACTATTGCTGTGTTGTGCTTACAGACAGGAGCCTAGCATGCCTGTCCTCTGAGAAGCTCTACAAGAAACTGACTGAGACAGATACAGATACAAATAGGCAAGCATTGGACAAGGTCAAGGACCCCCACAGAAGAGTTACGGGAAGAATTGAAGGAACTGGAGGTAATGGCAACGCCATAATAAGACCAACAGTGTCAACTAACCTGGAAGCCTGGGAACTCTCAGAGACTAAACCACCAACCAAAGAGCATACACACACTGGCCCAAGACCCCTGACACATATGTAGCTGTGGGCTGCCTTGCCAGGCCTCCGTGGGAGAAGATGTACCTAATCCTGTAGACACTTGATGCCCCAGGGAGTGGGGAAGCCCGGTGGGGCACCTTCTCAGAGGCAGAGGATAGGGGATGGAGGAAAAACTCTGCAATGGGGAGCTAGAAGGGGCAACATTTGGGATGTAAATAAATAAAATGAGTTAAAAAGCAACAAAGCAACTATCAGCATTTACTTGTCTACTGTATTGTTTAACATTGAAAGTTAAAAAATGTATTCTTGTTAAATTCCACTATGCTTTAAAATGATAGCCAACATCCAATATTCAGAAGATCTTAAGTTAAGTATTTAATAAGTATTTAGTAATAATGCTTAATGGAAAATAAGTAATTCTGACTCAAGTTTCCAGTTAAGAAGGAAGATCTGGTCACTAATCAAGCATGTAGACCATATTTACAGCTGTCATAATCAGCAGACCTAAACTCCAAAAGTAAGTAAGCTTGACTTTGCAGTTGGTGTTCTAATATGTCTCTGAGTCTAACATAGTTAGCTCTTTCTTATCACACATGCAAGATTATTCCTTTTGGCTCATCTCCTTCTCCTTCAGAGAGTTGACTACTCCTCTTCCCAAGCAGAGGCCCTTCTATCACTACAGCTGCTCTATAAGAAACCAACATGTGGCTCAAGCCCAGATTGTGGCTCCAATGTTTCTACTCACCAGATGCCATAACGTAGGCAAGGTAATTCTCCAATAAAAAAAAAATGAGACTAGTGATTACATGTTACTATAGGGTCATTGTGAAAACTAATCTTTATTAATTTACATATTTGTTCTTTACCAGAAAGGAGTTAAGACAGTTGACACAAATATATATGAATAAAAGGTAGGACCTACACAGAACAAGATTTGACATATAAAATTGGAATTCAAAGCAGTATTAATATAGCTTAGGAATAACCTAAAGTATAGGTCACTTAAATTTAGTATAAGTAACCCACAAAATGGACACTTGTCCACAGTAAATGGCAAGATAGACAAACTCATGCCTAGTAAGACATGAGCCATTTGGACAACTATTGCTTATCCTTGCAAATGCATGAGCTTTGACATGGAATCTCTGCATTGTCACTGGCTCTCCATTCTACACTCATATCCTAGAATCAGAAAAGTGTGTGCAACCAATAGAATAAGCCCTACCTTGCAAGCTGGCAAAAAGGAGCATCCAGCAGGTGGCTGCAAGTTACTAATTGCTAGTTTCCTCTCCATTCCTTTTCTTCTCTTTTCCTCGTCACTTCTGCATCTTCTTGGGTGGTGAAGATGCCTGTGAAAAACTCTCTTTTAAACTACTGAATTGCCTTCTGTTTATCTTCATTTTACTTTTAATCATTAGCAGAAGTACAATATCCATATCAATGTCAAAAAGTTACATAATGATATTTGCTTTTTTTATAAAAAGAAAAGAAAAACACTAGTTTCCTCTCAAGATTTCAACTATGATAATAAAACCAAAAGTACCTTTAAAAACTTGCCTTGAACTACCCAGAGCCATTAATGTCACATGCAATATATCAGAGTTGATTTCTTGACAGAAGGTTAATTAGTTCTCTCCCATAGGATAGCATTGCCATAATTAAACCTATAACAACAACCAAAAAGCACCCTTGGGCAATTTAAGACATCCTGACAGTAATAAGAAATGGCAGTGGGCACTGCGTACCAAAGCTATTTTCTACTTGCTGTTGTTAAATTGTCTTTGGCATAAGAAAGCAAGACTTCCTGTGCCAGATAAAGTCTAGGCCTGAGAGAGCGCATTCACAATAGAAGGCAGGTACTGCAGCCTTCTGCTAAATCTTCCTTTTCAAGCTCTTCTCTAATGAGAGCAGGAGATTCAAATGTAGATTCAGCCTTGCTCCTGGTGTATGCCATAGCTCATTTCCCATGGTAATGATATGATTAATAAGCATCTGTTATATGACCTAATTATAGTCTGATATTACATATTCGTATCTTGCCTGTATGAGGTAGGAGTGGCCAGGAGCCTGTAGACATTAGGAGACAACCTGTGTGGGCAAGTTTCTCTTGGGGGAAGCATGAAATAAGACTAGTGCAAAAGCTGATTGATGGTTTAAATACTCCTTGAAATAGCCAAAGGGCACACTTTTCTATCATCTATTCAGCCATGGTGGGACTGCACAGTTCTCCTAGGGACACAGTGCTCACACCTTGCCAAGTGTTCTGGATGTCCTATTCAATAGCCTTGATTCATTAGGACACTCCTGGTAAGAATGAGAGATTCATGATTCAAAGTAGAGGGCTGGAGAGATGGACTGTTTGGTAGGGTGCTTATCTTGAAAGCATGAAGACATGGGTTTGAATCCCTAACATCCATGTAGAAGCCAGCAGAGCTGCAGGTTGTTCTAACCCTAGTGCTGGGGATACAGAGACAGGAAGGCCCTTGGAGCTGACTGCGAAACCATGCTGGCTTAGTTGATGAGCTCTGACTTCAGTGAGAGACTCTGTCTCAGGAAATAAATACATTTTGGAGGGGTTTTATCTCACACTGCTTTGTCTGTACTTTTCTTTCTTCCTTCCTTTCTTTCTTTCTTTCTCTTTTCTTTTTTCTTTCTTTTTTCTTCACAGATCATATTATGGTTTCTGGTTTAGTTTTTATGGCTTTTCTGTGTGTGAATATAGGCATGTCTCGGCATCTGTGTTTCTTGTGATTTTTCTTTGGCTTTTCTGTTTTCTCTGTTTATTTGTACTGCCTGGTTTTGTTTCATTCTTCCGTTTTTGAGTCTGTTTGTGTGCTAACTGGAGAGAGAAAGAAAGGGTGTGGATTTGGGTTGGTGGGGAAGTGAAGGGGATCTGGGAAGAGTTGAGGGAGGGGAACCATAATCAAAATATATTGTACAAAAAAATTTCAATTTTACAAAAAAAAATGAAATAGAGAGTAATTGAGAAAGGCATTCATCATCTCTTTGGGCCTCCATAAGCACACTCACACATGTACATGTATATCTGCATAATACACACACACACACACACACACACATAGAGCTAAGGGAAGAAATTTTCAAAGAAGAAAGTCAGTACCATGTACTCAAGCCTCCCTGTACCACCACACAGACACCTGACATGTAAACGCAGTGCTTAGAAGTGACAGATAAACATTACTATCCAAGAGATAAAAAACACTAAAGCTCGTGTGTCTTATTAAGAATACAACCCCTACCTGCTTTATCCTCGTGACTACACTGATCTAAGTTTATGATCGGTGCTGTCTACCTCACTTTGGTTCCACTTTCAAAGCTCAACTGAATATCTGGTGATTGGTGGGGGCACACACACACACGCACACACACACACAGACAGACATATAAATACATACACACACAGAAACACACATATATACAAACACACACACCTACACATATACATTCACACACAGACCCACACACAGGCACACACACACATTCACACAGACACACATACTCAAATAAACACACATGCATACACTCACAAACATACACACATACACATTCACACAAACACACACACTGCACATACATACACATGCACATACACACACACACATAAACACACACTGCACATATATACACATGCATGTGCACCCACATACACACCAGAAAAAATCAAGATGGCAGTTCCAGACATGATTGAACTGCACAAAGCTGTTGGTGTGGTTCAAGAACATGTCTGCATCTAAGCCTAGTTTCTCTTCAAGTCTCTGGAAAGTCACTGCCATAAGTGATTCCTGTAAATTTGATCTTTAAGGAGAACTTTGCATGCTAAATGTGCAAGATCAAAGGAAAATAAAAGAATGAGACCTCAAAGCCTGAAGCTGGTGTCATGAGGGAAGCATGTCTTGTTTCCCTCCCAAAAGCATCTCTGAATTCTTCAGTCAGCTCCCTGATGGATAAACTCATACTCTCGTGAATACTTCCATGAAGGAGTGAAGTCCGTTCTCTCCATCTCAATGACATGGGACATCCCAACAGTATGCCATGCTCCTTACTGGCACTAGAGGGGCTGTGGTAAGCCACACATATGGCAGACTAAGAGTACAATGCTTAGCCCGTGGTCAACCCATTAGCCTTTAGATGTTTCCCTCATACTGTGCCTCCCAGCCACAGAAGTCCTAGCAATGGCTCAAGATGAAGTTGAAAAGCTGAGACCTTGCTAGTGTTACTCCTGGCATTGTCACCACCACAGACTTACAAACTTCTATTCTACAACAAAGAACCCTGGGTTTTCACTGGATGACATGGACTTTGGCTATGCTCTCAGAATATCATGCAAACCAATGTTTGTCAAGCAAATAAAGGAGTGTGCTTAAGGGACATAAGTTTGTTAATGGTCACAATTTTCTCATAGATCTGACATCTGCTGGCATATCCAATGGGATCCATGAACAGACATACTAGTGACAAGTCCTTGGTGTCACCGGGAAGTCATATAACCATACTTCCGGTTCCTCATACATGAGATTACAAAAGTTATCTGCTTGGAAGTAATTTCTAATAACTTTTATTGGATTGTGATACACGATGAGGTGTCAGAATGCTTCTATAAAGCTATGTATGCTCTGAGGTGATTAAAGCACACCCTAATGCTGGATAATTTACCAGAAAGTTCAGTTCCTGTGACATGAGTTATTAAATTTAAGACCTCATGGGGGATAGAACAATGAGAAATTGACTTAAAGCAGATTAAAATATAGTTGAAGATGTGAATAATCTAAGGCACAGCCTGGGCAAGATATGGTATAAACAGATCCACAGGAGGATACAGAAGTCAGCAGCAATCAAACAAACCCAGACGCCTGCTGTTTCATCTCTAAGAGCACTGAACCCCTTCCACATATCCAAAAACATTGTCATGTTCTTCATTGATTCAGTCCTGATCAATCAGACTTTATTCAATGATCCACTTTCTGGCTTAATTCTTGCACCCTGTCAAGTAGCCACAGCTATGACTTTACCACCATAAGTAGGTCACTTGAACAGATTATGAATGAGATAACTCTGGTGACATTACAAACCCAGAAGACAAACCAAGACATCAAGACAAAAGACATCTAACAGTTATAAGATTTTCATCTTGTCACCTTGTGTTTAGATGACAAGCTTCATGGAAAAAAATACCAGATGTTCTAAGTGGAAAATTCATTGATTGAATTTATCCTCAGCATTGAAAAATGCATAACATGAAGATAAACACACTAGCCTGTGTCTTAACCAAAGACCATTTGAAATTTAGTTATGTACATAACAAATATTTATCAGTGATTGAGAGAGTAAAATTTCCACATGTGTAACATGAAATTTTATGGCTTAGATTTTTCAACAACCACTTACTACTCACTCTCCCAGTGGCGTGACATGAGAGAGTGTGGATCTAATATTTTAACTATTATTCCTGCTGCTAAAAGCTGAACACTTAGAAAGCAGATGCCCCAGCTCTACCACGTTACAGCATTGTGTCACCCTACTCACCACTGATAAAATCACTACTAAGGAACCTTTAAATGCTAAGTGCTCTCCCCTTTATTATTCTCCTTTCTGGGTTGCCTCTTTTACTTTGTCAAAAAGAATTTCATTCGGATTATGAATTTCAACAAATGCATGGATAATTATAGGACTTGGGATGCAGACGAAGTTGGATCTTTTGAGTCTGAGGCTAGACTGGTCTACAGAGTGAATTCCAGAACAGCCAGGGCTACACAGACAAACACTGTCTCAAAAAAGAAAGAAAGAAAAGAAGAAGAGGAGAAAAAGGAAGAGAAGGAGGAAGAAGAGGAAAAGGAGAGGGAGAAGGAAAAAAGATGAAGGACGAGGAGAAGGAGGAGGAGAAGGAGAAGGAGGAGGAGGAGGAGGAGGAGGAGGAGGAGGAGGAGGAGGAGGAGGAGGAGGAGGAGGAGAAGGAGAAGGAGAAGGAGAAGGAGAAGGAGAAGGAGAAGGAGAAGGAGAAGGAGAAGGAGAAGGAGAAGGAGAAGGAGAAGGAGAAGGAGAAGGAGAAGGAGAAGGAGAAGGAGAAGGAGAAGGAGAAGGAGAAGAAAACAAGGTTTAAGTCCCAGTCCAGTCCATATGAGTGTTGACCATTCAGGGAGTGGGTCTTAACATCTACACTAGAAGAGTCACATTTTCTGTTGTTGTCATAGCAGAAGTTATTTCATGTTGCTAAATGTAGATGTGGCAGCTTAGCCCAGTCCTTGTCAACTTCTGGTAGAAGTTCTATTCCCTCCCTCCAATGACATAGGACATGCCAACAACTCTCTGCACTTCTTATTTGCTTCATGAAAAGCCAGAAGGGGCTGTGGTGTGCCACATGAGTCAGACCATAGACAGACAAACTTCTCTTTTACAAGGAGAATCCTCTGTGCTAGCCAGATGGACCCAACTGCTTACCCAGGGTGGCCAAGTTAAGGGCTGGGTTGCTGCTGAGTGAACTTACACTGAGACCTAAGTCACTCATCATCATGAGGGTGCATCATCAGAATATTCTGGGGTGCTTGGGGTGAGGTTGTGGTCCTCTCAGTAACGAGTCCATTTATCCATTCTCTCTCTCCTTCTCTCTCTCTCCCTGAACCTCCACCCTCATGCTCCCCAAATATTATGCCATCTCTATAAAATGCAAAACACCTGTGGTCTTGAGTTGTTTTCCAGTGAGTCTAGACTGCAATGCTTAAGTCAATCCTTAAAAGTGATAACTTCCAAATCCACTATCCTTCCAGCCCCATGACATTGGTGACCTCTTAGAATATTGAAGAAAATACCTCCTTCTTCTAGTCTCAACAGCTGCCATATTTTCTGCCTCATGAAGAAATGGCATTCCAATCAAAAAATAAATAAAAATTAAAAGTCTACTTACTATAATTTGGATAAGAGAAAATCATCACCATTAAGAAGTCTGTTTCAATTATAAAACCAAGTTCTTTCCACGTGGCTCTCTGTCTCCAATATCATGAATCTAATTATATTCAGGAGAAACCATTCTCCCTTCATTACTCTTTTCCTGGAGAAGACTTCTACTGAGAGATATCTATCCAACTGTCTACACAGTATATTAAGAATGTCAAATAAAGGAATCTCTCACCAAAACCATCCAGTTCCCTCTTTCCAGATACGTTATTCTTAATTCCTACATTGCATTTCGTTAAGAAACATGTAGATATAGATGAAGAAAACCTGGATCAGGCCATGGGGTGTAAAGCCAAGGACAGAATGATGATATATTTTCTAGTCATTACATCCACATAGATTCACTGGAAGAAAGCCTGTTCCTGATGGATTGGATATGACTCAACTAATCACCACTGATTAACAATGCTCAACACTCGCTACATACAGGTCACTGTGCCTGCTGATGGGAAGAAAAGAGAGCAGAGTGCTAGTGCCTCTACCCATAGACACACACTGGGACATCATTATGACTTGTTCTGTTTCCTTTCTCATTGTAAATTATATTATAAAACCCTATGATTTTAAATATGATCATGAATTTCACTGCGCCTCACTCTGAGCACATTGGAAAACATCTAAATAGCTTTTATAAAGTTTTTTTTGCTATGTACAAAATATCTTCAATAAATATATCATATGCAACATCACTTTCCATTTACTTAATGTAACATTCCAATAATTTTATATAGTAGTAATTTTATTTATCGTTGGACTCCAGGGTACCTATGGAAGGTAATAACTTCCTGCTTATTCAGCTAAAGACTTTGTTTTTCTCTTTAACTGAGACTACACAGCAGATGCAACCCCCCTGTTAAGGAAAAGCCAGAATTTACTTAAATATTACAGGTCATTAGTTAGGTGATTGTCTCACTATTGCGGAAGATCTTTAAGTAAGGTGTTCTTTCTGTTTTCCTTCCTTTCTTTAGTTATCAACTATATTCCTTAGAGTAACTATGTAGCTTTAGTTCTACTGTGTCAGATCCCTGCTAGAATGACAACAACCAAGCAGTTAGCGGCTGTGTGTCCCTCTAGCCCACTAGGGCTGATCTTTTAAAGTTCTGTGTGGGCACTGGCTTATTTGCGTTCCTACATCCTCTGTTACGTTCAAGGGTACCTGTTTCTCTGTGTAACATTTCACATAATGTGTTTCCTTCTGTCTAAAATATCGTTCTAATTCTTAAAGTTAGAATTGACTTTTTCTGAGAGCTAGGAGAAGCAGCAGTTTAGCATGGTGGGGCATATGGCTTCTGACAGCCTTCTGACAAAGGGCACAGGCTCTGACTGATCACAGGGCACAGGTCCCAAGAGGAAGTAGGAGGGATCAGGGGAATGTTACACCAGGCCAGCCCTACTTTTCTGCACAGAAAGCCACAGACCTCCACACAAGAAAGGGAAATTCCCCAACCTCTGTGCCAGTTTCCAAACCATAGAAGATGGCCAGCCATTCTACACCAGCTGCATTTTTCAACGGCCTTTTCAAGCATGCCTCACAACTCTTGAATAAATCAGATCATCCTCAATTCCCAAAGAAAGTGGCTGAGTCACAGAGGCTTGGCAAGGTGGCTGGGGAAAGTCCCTTAGTGGAGGAGCTAAAGGCAGAAGGCAAAGCTCCCAAGTCCTTGTGCTGGACAAGGGGAAAGAGGCCACCCTGCCTCTTTATTATGTCCATCAGGGAACAGAAAACCAATTGTGACCCCCTAAGTCTCACAAAAGAGCAGTTCACTGCACTGCCAACAGTGGGCTCTGAATAAACGAAGCCTTGTGCTGAAAGTCTGCTGATCACAGTGCTCTACTCCAAAGCCCAGAGCACCCTGACAGGATGGCCAGGCCACAACAACTCAATTGCCTGGTTGGTGGGCAGTCCACTAGTGCACGGCTTGCCAGGGAAGGGGGAGTCAGTAGGTCAGCCATTGAGGCCATGTTCTAGAAGAAGATGGAAACGTACCATGCAGAGAACGAGTTAACACTCACTTCTGAGTCACATATTTGGACTCTTTGGAGGCTTACAAATGTTGGCACACCTGCTGACATAGTCTCAAGTCGTTGAACATATTTTGTCTTAATATACATGTAGGTTTGGGGCTATACTAATGATGCCCATGAGACCATGAACTGGACAAGGAATTCCCAGAAATTTTTTTTAAAAAAAAATAAAAAAAATTTAAAAAGCCAAGGACTTAAATGCTCTCAAGTCTGTATTTTACCTCAAATAATATAAGGAGAAGGAAGCAGACACATTAAGATAAATTGCCCAAATTGGCTAAATTTTACTGCAATAACAACTCTAAAACCATAGTAACTTCAAGCAATTCTTATTTCTTATCATCTGTCGATAGAATGGCTCTGTCAAATCCCCATTTGACATATCCTCAAGAGAGAAGGAACAGCTTTGCAGGGTCTCTCGCCGGCATGAAAGAATACAACTTAAGGGTGACATGTGTCACTTTGCTCAAAATCTATTGGCCAGATCTACTTGTATTGTCCTTCTCAATCTTTTTTATTAGATATTTTCTTTATTTACATTTCAAATGTTATCCCCCTTCCTGGTCTCCCTCTGAAATCCCCCTCCCCTTATCCCCTCTTCCCTCCCCCTGCTCACCAACCCATCCATTCCCACTTCCTGGCCCTAGCATTCCTCTATACTGGGACATAGAGCCTTCACAGGATCAAGGGCCTCTCCTCCCATTGATGACCAACTAGGCCATCCTCTGCTACATATGCAGCTGGAGCCATGAGTCCTACCATGTGTACTCTTTGGTTGGTGTTTTAGTCCCTAGGAGCTCTGGGGTACTGGTTAGTTCAAATTGTTGTTCCTCCTATGGAACTGTAAACCCCTTCAACTCCTTGGGTCCTTTCTCTAGCTTCTTCATTGGGAACCCTGTGCTCAGTCCAATGGATGACTATGAGCATCTCCTTCTGTATTTGTCAGGCACTGACAGAGCCTCTCAGGGGACAGTTATATCAGTCTCCTGTCAGCAAGCTCTTATTGGCCTCCACAATAGTGTCTGGGTACCAGAGGACCAAACAATACCACTCCTGGGCATATACCCAGAAGATGCTCCAACAGGTAACAAGGACACATGCTCTACTATGTTCATAGCAGCCTTATTTATAATAGCCAGAAGCTGGAAAGAACCCAGATGCCCCTCAACAGAGGAATGGATACAGAAAATGTGTACATTTACACAATGGAGTACTACTCAGCTATTAAAAGCAATGAATTTATGAAACTCTTAGGCAAATGTATACATCTGGAGGATAGCATCCTGAGTGAGGTAACCCAATCACAAAAGAACACACATGATATGCACTCACTGATAAGTGGATATTAGCCCAGAAGCTTGGGATACCCAAGATACAATTCGCAAAACGCATGAAACTCAAGGAGAAGGAAGACCAAAGTGTAGATACTTTGGTCTTTCTTAAAAGGGGGAACAAAATACCCATAGAAGGAGTTACAGAGACAAAGTGTGGAGCAGAGACTGAAGGAAAGGCCATCCAGAGACTGCCCCACCTGGGGATCCATCCCATGTCCTTCTCAATCTTAAGGGGACTGAGACGTGCAGGCCAGGCATGTATCCACAAGAGAAAATTGAAGTGCTAATAGCAGGCAGCAGGGTTGCTGGTAGTGGTAACACCCCCAACTTTATGGTGTGTTCTATAATCTACAGGCTGTGTCCCAGAGTGGGAAAACCCTCCATAGGACCAGAGAACAACCCTAGAAAAGCTGAGGTACATCCAGGAATAGAGCAACCAGAGACCATGATGAGGGGCTGATATACCCAAGATGTCATGGATAAAATTGTTTTGACCATGGCGAAAGGAAGAGAAGGCATATGGCCAACTAAAGAAGAACCATACATAAAAAAAGATATCCCATTGCTAGAACTTTGAGTCCTCTATCTAAAGAACCCTGTCCTAGTAGGAAGAGGAATTCTTTTCTTAAAAAGATATGTTTGTTTTTATGTATGTGAGTACACTGTTGCTGTCTTAAGACACACCAGAAGAGAGCATCAGATCCCATTACAGATGGCTGTGAGCTACCATGAATCTCTGGAAGAGCAGTCAGTGCCATTAACCACTGAGCATCTCTCCAGCCCCCAGGAATATAAATTCTTAAAGGTTCCATGAGACATAGAAAGTGAAAATCTTTGTTATTTTGGAAGATGGATTCAATGTGATATCTTCAATGATGGTCTTAACTCTAGAAAATAATCTGCTGGAATAAAATATTACAACTTGAGGCTGACACATGTCACTTTGCTCAAAATCCATTGGCTAGATCTACTTGCTTGGTCCTTCTCAATCATAAGGGGACTGAGATATGCAGTCAATTCTTTGCCGGGTAAGGTAGGGTGAATTGAGCCCTACACATCCCCTACAAATAGTTCAGTAAATCCAGGTTCATCCTGTGACATATAGACATTGATGTAGCCTTTGCCTTAGAAATGGGCACCTACACATATTGACCAACTGCAGACTCCTCAAACACCTACGACCCATCTGACCCATCTGACATTTTCATCACCTGCTTCTTCTGGAATTCACAATCCCAGGCAACATGATTGCTGTATCTGGGGCAATCTTCAGAGAGCCAATAAAAACATATACACTTTCAAGCCATAGTGCCACCTCTGAATCCAAAACTCGTGTGACTATTGAGGAGCAAAGTGATCTGTTTTCTCTTTTCCTAGCATAAACACACATGGCAGTGGGACAGTGCCATTGCCAAAGGTCACAGTGAGATGAGTTTAGAAACTCCTTCCAAGGACATTGCACTTCAAAGAAACTACACAGCAGTGTTCTGGTCACATGAACCCCAAGAATGTGTTGGCTATTTTTAAATCTTCAAAATCAGCCCACTTTTTCCACATGCATCACCCCTTTAGAATCTTCTTTACCCAAACTCCCCTGCTTGAAGTATCACAACCTCACATGGACTTAATGGCTACAGAAGTCTTCACCACTTTTCCATGGAAATTGGGGAGGGGAGAGGCTTTACAAGATGATGTTTAAATAGTCCCAGCCTGCTCGTCCCTCTATATGAAACACTGGAAGCTTTAAGGAAGTTCCACCCAATGACCTTTTGCAGCACATAATTAAAGTGTGAGGTTTTCATAAGCCATGTGCTAAGATGTTTCTCGTCTTAACCCATCGGAGATCTAAAGTCTCCTGTGATTCCTAGCGGTTGCTCTGACACTTCTCAGAGTTCAAAAGCTAAGCAGCCAAATGCCACCAGGCTTTGGAGACACACGGTGCTGATGTGTTCGCCAAAGTGAAATGCTTTCTCATTAGAACTACACACACAATCTGCAATTACTGGTCTGCGGAGGCTATTTAGAAACTCTGCATGCATTTTTTTCCACCTCCCAAAGGCGTCACAGCTCCGAGGCCATCCCTACCCCACTACCCCTTACCCCCATCTGGTTCCACTTGGTCAAGGTTGTTTTAATCCTATTAAAATGTCACATGTGGGTGATAAACTTTTCCACTGGCCCCATGCACAGCCTTTAAGAAGTACTTCAATGCTGACTCATGAAATGCCTCCTCTTTAAGATGGAGGTGCAGTTCTGCTCCTGACGTTGCCTATCCACCAGCTCAGCCCTGACCCCTCTATTTCACTCCTCCTCACCCCTCAGGTTCTTCACCACTGAAATTGGGTTGCAGCTTCCCCCAAGGCCACAGTGGCAAAGGGAATTCTCACTCATTATCTTCTGGTAGCTCACCTCCAAGCCAGCCAAGAGTATTTATTCACCTTCTCACCTCTGAAGCAATTGGTCAAGAACCATGCAAGCCTCAAGGAAGCTGCTTCAAATCCTCTCTGCAAACCTCAAAGACATCACTGTACAGTACAGTCCTCTTTGCTAATGAGGACAGGGTTCCCTGAGAACCACTGAGCCCTGGGTGAGAGGTATTAACTGTGCCTACATTATCGCAAAAGTTCATCTTTCTAAGGGATTGGAGGTCTCATGTCAAGCACTATCTTCTTCCTGAACCCAAATATAGGGTGGGATGGCCACTATGAATCCTATTTTAGAAATTTGGACACCAAGGATCACAGAGAAGTAGTGACCAGTCTGAGATTGTGTGTCAATTAGAGATGAAGTTGGGGGGGGGGTTGTCAGCCTGACTCTAGGGGTTTTTCTTAATGGACACCTTTCTAAATGACATCCAGATAAGGATGCAAGTGCAACCTCAGAGACATCACTGTAACTATTGATTTACCAGTTTTATGTCCACCTATGGGACAAAAGGACTTTCCCAAGAAGTAGAATGGTAAGAACTTAAGTCAGAGAGCAAGTAGCTCATTCTCCAGCCAGCACAGAAGTCTGCTTATCAAACTCTAAACCAGAGTGTCACATGCGAAGAAGACAAGCACAGTCCTGTTCCCTCTGGAACCTACTGGTCCCTCCAATGACCATGTTTGTAGATACTTGCCCTGAAGGAAATTCCAACCACTATGTCCTGTTATGGCAGGGTGGGGTATTAAATGCTTTCTGTAAGGGATGGAAAAGTCACTAACTATACTAACAGGTCCAAATGTGGTGACATATTCATGAGCAAGGAATATAGTCGCTATCACATACATTTGGCATGTTTAGATGTGAGAGACAGAGACAGAGACAGAGACAGAGACAGAGAGCAATCTGCCCTCTCTCGTTCCCTGCTGCAGTAAGCTGCCCTACAAGGATCTCAAAATCCCAGAGCACCTCAGCCCCCAAGTAGTTATTACTCCAGAAACGTCTGTACCCTCCCTGGTTGGCACTGGGTACTTCCTCACTCCTGACCTCTACTTTACCTCTGTCTCTCCTGGCACCCAGTATTCCATCCCTGATTACCCCTGCCCTTGGCCCAGACTCACAGCCCCCAGGGTGTGAGGGTGAGAACTGCCCTATGTTGGAGCCTACACTTGTGTCTATGCCAAGGCAAAATTGCTAAGTAGGTGATGTGTCTCCATACACCCACCACATGTACCCAGTCTGTCCCACTCCTGGCTTATTCCCTGGACAAATCCTGGCACTGGTCCCTCAGGCACACTCAAAGACCTTGGGTAACATTTTATGGCTCGTGGAATTACTTGCAAGTTCTCTAAATCCATCCCAACCCCTTTTCATTGGCCAAGTCTGGCCTTTACTCTCACTACACCCTGTACCAAACTCTGACTCTGCCAAAATGAGGTATTGCCACCTCCCCTGCAGCCACTGACCTTGGGCAAACCTCTTCACTTCCTAGAATTTCATATTCATTTATCAATTGCAGTACTCCAGGGTCTCTTTCTTAAAATATAGTTAAGAAAATTTGGGCTTTTTTGACAGTAACTAATTTAGGCATCAGAACACTCCTTTTAGCCTTGGTGGAAGTTAGGTTTTTAGTTCACATAACTTACAAAAGTCTTATCCTGACTGGGAATATTACTTGATGGTAGATCAGTACATAGATACCAAATCCCCAGTTTGATCCATCCCTAGCAATGGGAAAAAAAACAACTCTTTTCAGGTACAACATTGGTCTCTGATTAGCAATAGCTGCTTATCTCTGGTCTTGGAAGGGTTCATTTCATGAAGATGCCCTGTGGGTTAACAAGTACGTTCACATTTGTCTGGGCCATTTCAAAGATTCACCAGAGTCCAAATGATCCAGCAATGAAAACTTATTTAAACTTAGGTTGCTACAAGTAAGAGGACATTTATGAATGAGATTTTTCTCGCTGCACTAATAGCAGGAAGTGAATCATTT
Source organism: Mus minutoides (assembly GCA_902729485.2). Lineage (NCBI taxonomy): Eukaryota > Metazoa > Chordata > Mammalia > Rodentia > Muridae > Mus > Mus minutoides. The sequence goes on from LR752078.1 coordinate 68,443, forward strand.
AACTGCCCACCAGCCAGAAACTCTACTCTTCAGATGGGAAGTATTTCACCAGTCAACAGCTTTCATGGACAGTTGGGGAAGGGGAAGACAGTTATCCTTATGGTGGGGGTTCAAATGAATGGATATCTCACAGGAGATTCTGAGACAGGGGAGGGGGACTGTATAGACAGAGCGTTTCATATAGCAGCCTGATGTGGAAATCAAACCAAATTTGCATATTATGATTTGAGAAGTGAGTATACTCTTCTGCTCTGTGATAAACTTACACTGCCATTCACTACACACAGAGATGACCTGAAAAAAGGGAAACACTGAGGTAGCCACAAATGCCACGGGTCCCACTGCATCTTGGTTTTGAAGGCATCCTCATTTGCTTAAAGGCAAATTTATTACTTCCCTCCTTGTTTTACTTCATTCCTAGAGGTAGGACTCAAAGACCTTGTGAATCCCCCAAACAGCATCCCTGTTTTGATATGAATAGTCCCAATTGTTTAAAAAAAAAAAGAAGCTCACATTTCAATAAGAACCAAAGAAATTCAGAAAGCCAAAGAAAGCTAAGAACCTGCCATTGAATAGAAAGTCTCCATTTGTCTCAAAGTAAGGAAACAGATCAAATCCACGGATGCATCCATAATTTAACGTCCTTAGTGGAAGAATGAAGCGTGATATTTTGAGAGGTATCTATTGTCTCCAGCTGCTTCTACAAGTTCTCCATGTTTCGAGAAATGAGTGGACTTTATTTTCACATGTTCCCATTGCCATGGTGATCTGCCTCATAATGTTGCAGCAGAAAGAGCAGCCATGAACAGAAACGCCAGAAACCATCTTCCCTCTTTAGACTGCTTCTAACTGTTTCTCTCAGAGTTAGGAAATTGAGCCCTGTACTTGCCTGGTTGGTGTGGTTAATCTGGTTTAAGGCCTCAGCACCGATTTCTGAGATGCCCCAAACTTATGGCATCAGAATCTCTACCAGAATCCACAGTGACTTTTAAACCAGTTTGAACTCACTCCCCCAATCTGTTCAGCACTTCCACAGAAAGTTTTTGCACTTGTCTTTGGTCCTAATTTTGCTCCTCCAGGCTCTGGTATTAAAGTGGAGTGGCCACCTTCTTCGCAAAGGAAAGGAAGGTACCAGGCTCTTCAAGGCTGAGCCCAGTTTGCTAATAATAACCTTGTAGGTGTAGGGGTGTGTGTGTGTGTGTGTGTGTGTGTGTGTGTGTGTGTGTGTGTGTGTTTGCACATATATACACACATTTTATATATGTATATATATATATATATACACATATAGATAGATTGCATATATATATATATATATATATAGAGAGAGAGAGAGAGAGAGAGAGAGAGAGAGAGAGAGATTTATCTCTGCGAAGACAACAAAAATGGCTAAGACCACACCAAAGGAGGCATCATCTCCTGTTCTAATCCCTAAACCCTATTTGCAACAACCTTTTACTTCTTAGATGAGTACTCCGGCCAGGAGGAATCATGTCCTAACAGCTTCAGTGTACCCAGGAATTAGCCAATCAAATGTTCTTCGAAATGTTGACCCTTCTAGTTCTCCTAGAATAGTGGCTCCTCACATGTCAGTGGACACTGCCTGATGCACTAGAACCTTGGCTTCTGAGGGTTCCAGAAGCATCTGGCATGGTAAGGCCAACGTCAAGTTCAGACCCTGCACTCACTACCTTTGGGGACTCTGTGGCTCTGACTCAGTTTCCTTGCCTGTGAGGTGGGGCTAGCAAATCTGGCCTTGTGAAACTCTTGTTCCACAAGAAGAGATGCAGCAGAGAAGTGTGTGCACGGACAGAGAAGAAGGACAGACTGCAGCCTGGAGTGGAGTTTTCAGGTGCCCCATGCACAGAGATGGTTAGCAACCGGAGACAGGGTTAGTTCTAGCAGCCTTATACCACCAACAGACATTTTGCTGTAAATACTGGATTAAATTCTAGCTGAGTGATCCCAGTAATTCTCTAGGGATTTAATCCTTCTGCAATTCTAGTCCTTTGCCTCCTGTAAGAATAAAAGTTGTCCCCAGCATATTTTTTCTATATGTTTCTGCATTTAGACTATATCTATTTTTAAAAAGGTTAAGTTGTTCTGGTTCCTTAAAGAGCAATATTCTCTAAGATTAAACACTGTGGTTATATAATTCCATAATAACAAAAATGTAAATTTTGTATGAAAACACGTTTGTCTAGAAGAAAGTGTTATCTCCCAAGAAGAGGTTACTCCAAACAATATTCTCTGTAGTTTTAAATGGCAGGTCAGGTTTGGGTTAAGTTTGCTTGTTTTGTTGTGGTTTTGGTTTTTTTTCCCAGACAAGCCTGAACATTAAGGTTAGAACCTGAAATTCAATCTGAAAATATATTCATGAGGCATCTAAAAGAACTTGAGGATTAATGTCAATACATGGGGGCTCAGGATAAACAGGTTACTCTGTTGATCCAGGGTTAGGTTGCCACACTACACTTCAATACCTGAGTCGTTTAGCATGTGCTCCACAGAGCAGAGCCTGGAATGTTTTGAAGTCAAGCTGCCAATGACAGTTCATTAGGAGAGCTCATATGGCCCATCAGGAAATTGAGAATTTAGCATAATGTGTTTTTTCCAGCTCAAACATGTCATGAGTAGGGAGGACATCTTTTTTGCTGTGTTAATGACAGGATATGAATCACCCTCTGCTTTAGATGGCTATCCTGGGGAGTTCTCTTTTCCAATTTGGGGGAGTTGCCCCACTGCAGGCTTTCTTTCTAACCTCAGTGAGGCACTGAACTGCTTTCCAATGCTTAGAATATCATAATGGGCTCCAGGCACCTAGGAATGGTCAAGGAAGGAGTATCCACTCATGTAAGGAATTCATGTCTACTAGGCTGCGATTTTTAAGCTTTAAGCTTCCTAGAACAGGAAATTATCAGAAACCTTGTGTGAGCATTTTCCCATTTCCTGTCCCTCCCACTGAGCACAGAGAAAACACAAGGTTTAGGCATCCCTTTATTGATCATGAAGCACAGTTTAAAAAAATAAAAAGCAAGCACTTGCAATTCACAAGCCATCATTAGTGAATTATATTGAACTTGTGTCTACATATTCTGTTCTGGAGCTCCCTCCCACACAACCCCCAAACAACCTAGGATGCCCGGGCAAGTCTACAAGTTCATGAAGAAAAATAAATGAAGAATAATGAAAAGCAGAAATTGGATATTAGTTGCTGTCTAAACATGTCAAGTGCTTCCCTAAGGGCTCCGGGAATATCCTCAGTTCAAGACATCAAGCCTAAGGCTGAGCCAGGCTTCCAAGCAAATAACCTGTTCTGTCCCATTGCAATCTCCATCTCAGCAGAGGCCTTTGAAGAAAGCTGCTGATGTTAAGCAGAGACCAAATCAATGGTAAAAACGAAGGGAATAAGAAAGAGCGTGGGCACCCATACTATATTTTGTGCCATGATGGGAGAGTTCTTCAACTGCCTGCCTGGGACAAGGCTTCATCCATCCTTCAAAGGATGCCTGGCCCTGAGCCAAGACTAAGAGCTCAGCATCCTTGGGATCCTTGGTGTGTAGTCCCAAAATCCTGGGAGTCCTGAAACAAGCAGACAAATATTGAGCTAGTTAATACAAAGATACCGAGCACATGGGAAAGCAAAAGGGGGAAAGGTCATTTTAATGGAAAAGATACAAAGTGAGGAAAACAAGAAATGCCTACAGTGAAAACTGTGCTATGTTTGAAATGATGCAAACATGTCTTCTCTTCGGAGTGTAACTAAAGTACTGGTCGATCCTGAGTTTGAAATTGTGCTTAATTGTATTCCTTGCCTTCTGTACAACTCATCCTCAACACATGCACACAAATGAATGTGCACAGGCACTGACACACATACATACACAAGTTCTGTGTTTTCTCAGTCTGAGAAGTTGACTTGCTTAGACCTCTTAGCACCTGGATTTGAAGTCTGTCAGAATAATGAATGCTTCCCAACCTTGCCTCCCCCGCCCACCACCACCACCCCATAACCCTTACTGAACAGGCTCATAGTCCATACACTTCCTTTCTCAGAGTCCAAGGCAGCATGTCTGGTCTGCAGCACAAGGCTCTGTGATTTATCAGGGTCGTTAGGGTAAAATGTGTGTCATTATAAGGACACAGGAGGAGAAGCTCTGACGTGCACAATGGGGGAAGCATATCAGCACTGAGTTCATGACTCAGATTTCTTGCTCCCCCTCTCCATGAGGAGTAGCCATTTGTTAACTTAAATGAGCATGAGATGAAAAGCCTCGCTGCCCAGTATCAGCAGAGGAATGTGTCCGTCAGAGCTGAGTCACAGCTACATTCTGCCAGAAGCACGAAAATCAAGCATATTCATATCTGCTCCCAATTGCTTTTAAAAAATGTAACTGAATTTTTTAAAACAAATGATTAAGTGTGACTCTTAAACAAAAATGAGGCCCTCGTTCCTGCTTTCCAATGCTATTAGTGGTCAAGAGCATTGGCACTGTGACAGATAGCCTGGGTTTCTGTCCCTGCTCCATCACATATCACATGGTATGACCTTGGGTGAGTTACTCAAGTTCTCTATGCTTTAGTTCCCAAGCTTTTTAGTTTAGTGGGGGTGAAACTCTGGAGTTGTTGATTCAATTGAAATATGTGAATCCATGCATGCTCACCAGTGAAGGGCCAGGTCTAGCATTTGATGTAAACTTCAAATCAGCAGTTCCTATTCTACCTTAAGAAGGTAGAACATGGGTGGATGTTCTGGGGACAAGAAGGAAGTATGAAAGGGTACCAAACCTGTTTTCTGAGAACTCAGATCCCTGCCAAAAATGAGTTGTTACAAAGGGTGTGTTTTAAGGCAGCAAGGATGTAGAAGTTTAAAAGTATAATGGAACAATTGAATGACGGGCATTGGTTAGTTTAATATTTAACATTTTACTTTGTTCATCTACAGATGGAAGTATTTTATTTGCAACGGAATTCCAATTTAACCTATTATTAGCTATATGGTAGATTGAAAGTTAAAGAAAATCATGACCACTAAGGTTTAATAATTCCACCAAAGGAATCAGGAGAGATGTCAGTGATGTGGTATGAAGGATGTAAACAAGTTCTAGAAGCAATTTGAAAGTTCTCCCTAGATAAACTGGGACACAACTTTGAAGGGCCTTAGCTGCTATCCCAAAGAGGGTAAAAAAACCACACTGAGGACACCAGAGAATCTTGGACGAGCTCACTTAGTGAATGAACAGACAGAGCTGTGTCTATTTCCCAAGGCACTGTCAGCGGCAATGTGGAAGGTGGATTTGATGGGAGGGGCATGGAGAAGGAGAAAGCAACACTCCTGAAATAAAACCTGTAAAACAATGGGAGGGTGAACTATGACTCAGTCCATGGGTGTGTAAGATGGTGGTGGCTGGGTAGAAGAAAAAAAACTGTCCAGATGTGGTGTTTACTTGGACATCCTTGAGGAGACAAAATGATCCTACGACTCCATCTAGGATAAGTGGTTGCTCGCCAGATTCAAGAGATAAGGTCTTCATTTGAAAGTGAACATAAAACATGAGAGGAGTTGAGGTGATGTTGATGTAAATAAAATACTCATGCATGACACATACATATTTCTTAAATGTTTTAAAGAACATGAAAGAGAAACAAGAATTCTTGTTTGGTTTTGGTCAGGATGACTGCAGATACAAATGTGTTTAGACATACTGACTTTGAGAGCCTTTGAGACAATCCACTAAAGGTGTCTGTACGTCCTTGGGACCAAGTCTTGAAGTTTAAGCTAAAGTCTAACGCATGGTCCTAAACACCGTTAGCGTGCAGGCTGTCTTTGAAGGCTTGAGTAGGGAAAGCACATATGAGAGGAAGCTTCAGGATAAAATGCTGAAGAAAAGGCAGCTGACAGAGAAGTTTAAGGGGAAAAGGAATGTGGTCCCCCACAGCTAAGAGCTGCACTCTAACTCAGAATCTCATCCTAAACTCTGACTCTTAACATTCCCCATCTCCACGTTTGAAAAGGACACATTCCCCTATTGGATCTCATGGTAAGCATGAAGACTGTGAGAGCTGATATTGGCATCCTCACAGATGCATGGCTGAAGCATCCTCCCCTCCCTCTCTCTCTCCCTTTCTCCTCCCTCCCTCCCTCCCTCCCTCCCTCTCCCCTCTCCCTCCTTCCCTATTGCTCCAACATATTTCAGCTCTGACAGATGACTACTTGTGCTGTATACAACCTACCAGTGTTGGGTGAGATGCCTTTCAACTCCACTGTTTCTCTAGGGATGCCACCCTGGCTTTGGCTTTGGTCCAGACCATGCTGGCTGCACGCAATGTTCCCAGCATGCCACATTGCAAAGTATTAAGCTTCAGCTGGCCTGGAAACTTTTGTAACCTCTTCAAAGAATTTCTCTCGCTGTGGACTCTTGTGGTTCGTGTGTTGAGGATGACACGGGGCACGATTTTTACCTGTTTGGGAAATGTGTCATCACAGGAGTTGGATGGATTCGGGTTTGGTCTCCACCCCTTGCTAACTGCAGGGCATCAGATACTTAGGCTTTTTATTGCATATTTACTTATGAGAGAGAGAGAGAGAGAGAGAGAGAGAGAGAGTTGGCCCATGAGTTGGATGCTATGGAACAACAACAACAACAAAAAACTCCCTTTTTTTTCCTTCTTAGCAAGATAGAGGGCTTTTTTTTTCCTGCTATCGCGCACACACACACACACACACACACACACACACACACACACACCCCACAAACACCACCACCACCACTACCGTCACTACCACCACTGGGAGCAGCAATGAACCTCAGGGCAGCCACTTTTACTTTTATCCACAAGAGGACATTTAAGTAGCCTAAAAGTAAGTCTGTGAGCACTTTTAATGACTTATTCAGAGATGGGCTACCAACATGTGGATACTTTATTCCTCCCTATAATAGGAATTAAAATATACATGGAAGGAGGTGCAGAGACAAAGTTTGGAGCTAAAATGAAAGGATGGACCATCCAGAGAGTTCCCCACCAGGGTGGTCCATCACATAATCAGCCACCAAATGCAGACACTACTGCATACACCAGCAAGATATTGCTGAAAGGACCCTGATATAGCTGTCTCCTGTGAGGCTTTGACAGTCCCTGACAAATACAGAAGTGGATGCTCACAATCATCTATAGGGCAGAACACAGGGTCCCCAATGTAGGAGCTAGAGAGAGTACCCAAGAGCTGTAGGGGTCTGCAACCCTATGGATGGAACAACAATATGAACTAATCAGAACCCCCAGAGCTCGTGTCTCTAGCTGCATATGTAATAGAAGATGGCCTAGTTGGCCATTATTGGGGAGGAAAGGCCCCAGTACAGGGGAATGCCAGGGCCAAGTAGTGGGAGTGGGTGGGTAGGGGAGCAGGGCGGGGGGAGGGTATAGGGGACTTACGGGATAACACTTGAAATGTAAATGAAGAAATTCTCTAATAATAAATAAATAAATAAGTAGAAAAAAAACAGAAATGGGCTACAACAACTTCATGAAATCCTCTAACTTCTATGACACAGCTGCAGACAAGGTACAGAGGAGTCCCTGTACCTCCCTAAACACTGCTCTGCATTGCTCTGATTCTGGAGCTGCCAGGGAAGTCTTGCTTCTGACCTTAGAATGACCTGTTCCTAGGGATAGACAACAGAGACTCGGGACTGTTCATGATAGACTGGGTAGCTGCACCAACCAGCTCTGTAGACTGTCTGACTTTATACTTTTCTAGCATGAGAGAGAATAAACCTTATCATGTAAGCCAGCTTCCCGTGGAGAATACTTTAACTGACAAAGTGGTGGTAGCCCTTTTGTAGGATTATAATGAAAATTGAGATTCTGTGAAGAGCTTAGAATAAGGGACTACTCAAGTAGCCAATGCTGATTAGATTGCACAGTCATTGCCTCTTCAGCTCATCCTTGATTTCCACCTGCAGATAGATAAAACTGGCACAGGCTCCCTTGTGCAGTCCACCTGGGGAAACTCCTGCAAACACTTCACATGGCTTTACTCTACTACTCTGAGCTGATGGACTACTGACTTCATAGTTTTGAGTTGTCACCAGACACTGCCCTGAACCCTTTCCCCAGGGTCTCTCTCTAAATACATTAATTCCTGAGTAAAGGGCAGCCACTTTTACTATCCCGTTTCATAGAAGGCAAAGCTAAAAGAATGAATCTGAACTTAGGCCTACGAGCCTTCAAAGATTATACCTTCAAGTCCAGTGTTACTCTACTATGCTATTGAATATGAGAATGATGCAACTCATAGGCACTGGGAAAGATCAAGAAGAAGCCAGAGCTGTCTCCAGCAGCTCCTCCAGGTATCAAATACATGCAAATTGATCTTTCTACCTGCAGAGTGTCAGATGGAGCCAGACTAGCACAGAGAAGGAAGGCTGTGTAGACTCTACTGAAGAGTCAAAGATCATCCCGAGAGAGTGGGCAGGAAGTCAAGTGTTACAGTAGTAAGGCTGAGCTGGACCAACTGAATGAATGATGTGTTCAGTGGAAAGGAGCAAAGATGAGAACACTGAAGACCATGAATAGGTTCCCTCCATTAGGAATAACCCTATGTATGCTACATTGCCTATTAAAGGTAAGTGCACAGTCATTTCCAGTGTGTGCACTTTTTGTTGTTGTTGTTGTGTGTGTAAGGTGGGGTTGTTGATGTGTAAGCAAAAGCACAATGGACACACAAAAACCTCAACAAAGAACACTCACAAAGAAATATGCAATGCCTTAGCAGAAATGTCAATAGAGGGTGAAATTACACACTTATATATTTTATAGCCTTTGTTAGATTTTTCTAGTTGTATTTCCAAAATGATTTTATGTACATCAATTCTATAATTAGAAAAATAATTGCAGAAGTACTGATGTGTGTATACAGAAAGGAGAGAGGGAGAGAGAGAGAGAGAGAGAGAGAGAGAGAGAGAGAGAGAGAGAGAGAGAGAAGGGAGTTTCCAGCTTGTCAAACTTCTGCTAAGTCAGTTCTGCTTCATGCTAATCCTCTGCTCTCTTCTTTACTCTTTAAGGCATGGGCCACCTTTTCTCTAGTTCTCTGCTTCTCTTCCCTAAAGCAATAACTCCTACTCTGAGGGGAAGCAGGCAGTCTTGAGACAGTCTCTGGACCACAGTCAGTTGTCCTGCTCCTGTGCTCACAGAGCCAGGATCTACAGACAAGAAGCATCTACCTGTGTCCTGTGAGGGGAGAGTTTACTGCAGACAATGTCTCTGGGGTGACTCCATCATCAGTTTGTGGTAGAACTAGGGGGTGAGTGTGATAAATAAACCACTCCAATAGGTAGCTTAGGGGAAGGAAAGAGTGTCTAAAATTTAATAGAATTACTGTTGTTAATAGTGGAAAAATCAGTCAGTTCAACACTTATCCTTTTTGTTATACTTTAGAGGAAGAGGAGGGAAAGGAAAGGGAGGGGGAAGGAAGGAAGGACAGAGGGAAAGGGGACAGCACAAGTCTTCCCTTCTCTACAGTTGGTGGTAGAAGTTTAAAAGAAACCATCTTAAGCAGCTTGAGCATCCCCTTAAGAAGCCTTCTTTATGGAAACACGGAAAGGCAGCAGAGCATCATCATGGGGCTAGCAGGAGACAGAGCAGCAACAAACAAGATACAAACGATACAGATGCCTGAAATGCAGAGCCCTTCCACTGAGTTTCTATGGTGGATAGAGGTGGAAATTGACCTCCAATTTCCCTATACCCTTAGCAAAACACACCAAAACTTCAAGCATGGACGTGCACACATAAAAAGGTCCTCGGAGAAGAAAAAAATACTTCTATGGAAATTGAAATGGCTGAGCTTTTTTGTCAAGTTGACACAAGGTGGGAATCCCAAGGATTATCTGCTGAGTTGGCACAGATGGGATCCGGGTACGCAAAGCTGAGACCATTCTTACAGGGATTTATCTAGCAGAAGCTGAAGAGCTAGTCCAGAAGTGACATCCACATAACACAGTAATGCAGTAATGATTTATACCCAGACCCCAGGCTTACTCTCTGGCTTCTATTTACGTGCCCTGGAGAGAGCGATTTATCTTTTGGTTCCATGGTTTTCTCATCCATAAAGCACTGAGCTAGTATGTAGACCTACTCCACAGGACCACAGAAGTCATAAATGTGCTAATGAAGCTAAGGCCTGTAGCAGAGGATCCAGAACCTAAGTATCCAAACACCGGAGCCTTTTACATGCTGCAAGCCGTTAAAATGTATACTGACGCGGAGGGTGCCATTGAAGAGCTGGCCACCGGCAAACCTGCTCGGCCTCTTGACTGTCAGGTGCACTGTCTGCAGATGGGAAACATCTGGTGCGCTTCATATAAGCCACTGGGGTTTCAGCAAATAAAATAAATATGGGCCTGAAGGAAATTTAGGAGAAATATGCATTCAGGAGGTCGCATTACTTCATGACTGTGCACCCTGAATATTAAAAGGGAAAGCGAACCGTTCACGCTGCTGTCTGAGTCTCTCCTGATTAGTTGCAGTCTGGAATTTACACAATGCCGGGTTTTTTTTTTTTTTTTGCAAGGATTAAAGTTTCTCATTCTGAGCCCAGCACACATGTTGCAGCCTTGCTTTCTACTGCCACCCCCCACCCTGGGATTTGTATAGGAGAGCCTGAAATAAGATTAAACAAACATATAACAAACCCATATCTCAATTTGAGCCGTAGGAAGAATGAAAGCCAGCCTCGGCCCATCCACCCTTCTGCTTCCAGCTGGCCCATAAACGTCAGCTGCTCTCCCTCAACAGAGACAGAGGGCCTGTCTTCTGTCTCTATGGGGAGCCCAGTGAGATGAGGAACGGACCCAGAGAACACAGCCAATTGTTTAAAAAACTGCAAGCTGGATGTACTTGGAGTTCTCAAAAAGAAGTAATTGCTGAACACCAGATTTTTAGCTATCAAAGGGCCACTGTGAAGAAGCTGAACTTCATCCCACAAGAGGGCTTCGATAGCACGTGATTCGAGGAGAAACGCTTCCTACCCCCCTTTTTTTTCCTTCACCTATTCTGGAGAAAATAGCAAGAGAGGGCAAAAGAAAATTGGGAAATGGAAGGCAAAGGTTAACCGTCTCGGCTTTGCAGAACACTGCAATGTGTGCGTGATACACTAAATTGTCGCGTCCCGCACACTCAGCTTGAGTGCAGACCATTATGGATAAGAAGGGGATATTGGATTCGTGAGTTTGTAGCCACAAAGTCATTTCTTAGTAAAAAGAAAATTTACTATGTTTCTGACACAAACGAACCTCAAATGAAGGGAGAAGAAGAGAAGACGAGGGGCAGGGGGAAGAGGAAATGATTGGGGGGGTGGGGTTCATGGCTGCCAGAATTTCAGATAGCTGAACTGGATTTTTATTCTTTGAGGGGGAAAAAAAATGAATGTCTAAGGGAGAACATAAGAAGGGTTTTCTATTACGTCACCCAACCCAGACTTCACCATTTTTTTTTTCAAAGCAGACAGAAGCTAACCTTTAACGGCAGCGCGGTGCCAATTCCTCTGCTGGCTTGCTTCACCCTGTACCTCAGACCTGGGCCGTCTGAGTGCCACTTCAGAGAAACAATGTGCCACAATTGAAGAAAAGCCACACTGCCTGTGATGTCTAATGAATTGGGTTGGAGAATATAGGCACAGCACCCCAACATACACACATTTCCCCTACTGAGAAGTCTCCTGTCTGTCTCTAACCACCCCTGGGGCATGGCGCCACACTGAGAAGGTCACTCATGGGGCAGAAGAGATGGTTCTCAGAATAGTCAGTAATTCCCTTACTGGATCTAGCAAAATCCTTAGAACAAGTACCCTAAAGGAACAAAAACTCATGCTGAAAGTGATTTCTGAAACAGAGAATTTTGTGTATGTTGAACAGAGGATTATTTGATTGTGTTTTGCTATTAAAATGCTTGTGGGCAGAATAGTCCCATGAGCCACTTCTGTGGGTGTCCCCAGCAAGTTCAGCCAGTGGGAAATCTGCACCAGAAACTCTCTTTGCCAAAGACTCCAAACCTCTAGCTAAGTCCCTTCTGACCCTGAGGAAGGGACTATATCCTCCCGCTGACTGCCAAATAGGGGTTCATCTGACTAAAGTTCACTCTCCAAACGCTAGTTGCTTAAAGGAAGGTCTCTAGAATGGGCACAGATGCTAAAGTCATTGTGGAGGCCAAAAATAGACGTCTCCCTGTCCGAGATTGCTCAGTAGGTAAAAGTGTTTGCCATTCAAACCAGATGACCTGAATTCAATCCCTGGATCACACAGTGAAGAAAGAGAACCAACTCTCAAAAGTTATCCTCTGACCTCCACATGTCTGCACTGGTATGTACACCCTTGCATGCACACACCCATTCATGGACACACACAGAGGCACACTCACACACAACGCATACACACTATATATATATTTTTTTTTTTTTTTTTTTTTTAAGTTTAAAGGCTCTATGAGTGACAGGCTGGGAAGAAAAGCCAGCGTGGCTGGCTGAGATCCGGCAGGGGTAGAGAGCCAGACACACTCCAAATGGCAGACACCAAAGAGGCTCAATCAAGACTCATGTTTCCTCTTTCCTGGTTGTTTTGCTCAAGAGAAGGCAGCTGAGAGCAACCAATGAGAGCGAGGCAGGGAAGTTCACATACCTGCTGTGCTTCTCATGTTACAACAAAAACAGGTACAGAACTGCAGACTCAGGCATAGATACACCCTCCCCCTCCCCCTCGGAAGACATCACAGCAACCCTCAAATCACATGTAGACAGCCTCATGTGTAAGAGGTGGAGATATTTATCAATCTAATCTAGGAGCTCTTGATATCTAGGCAGCCATTGACCATGCCAAGAGAAGCGATAAAAGCAGCAGACCCCTTCTAAGGTGGAAAAGGTCTTCATCTCAAAGACATAGCAAAGTACTGTCTACTTCAGTGGCTTGGCAAACTCCCCAAAATTCTCTGGATCTCGAGTTACAGGCACTTAACCATTTCCTCTCCAACTCCACCACCACCACCACCACCACCACCACCACCACCACCACCACCGCTGCCTCACTTGTACCTCACTGTAAAATGAGAAAGTAGAAAGTCAGATAGGTACAAAAATACCTAGATCTAGTTGATCACATTTGCTCTGGGCTCCACCCAACAGTTTACCTAGCCTGGCTCAAAGGACTCTCTCTATCTAGTCTCTCTCTCTCTCTCTCTCTCTCTCTCTCTCTCTCTGTGTGTGTGTGTGTGTGTGTGTGTGTAAGTGTGTGTGTCCTCTCCTCTCCCTCTCTCCTCTCCTTTCCTTTTCTTCCTTCTCTCTCTCCCTATCCTCTCTCTCTCCCATCCCACATGTTCCAAGCCAGCTGGCCTCTTCCCTTTTTTCTCTCTTCTCTCTCCTCTCTTTTTCTGTTCTTCTCTGTCCTCTTTCTGTCACTTCCTCTACTCCCTTCCCAGACCCCCTTCCCATGTCCAAATTAAACTTCATTCTATACTAAACTTGTCCTATGGCTGATACCTCAAGTGGGTGGGGTGAATGCTTCAACATAGGCTTGCTAAGACAACCCCTCCCATTGGAACATATCACGTTCTATAAAACATATCTCCACTGACCCCACCCCATTACTAAAGCCTCCTTTTTCTGTGGATGTGCATATCATTAGAGGAAATTTCCACTCTTCTTGCTGATATCTCGTCTCCAACATACACGGAAATGAACGTTGTCTGCTGCCACTCAAGCCTAAAGGAGCCAGAGATCAAAATGTTGAGAAATCTAGACAAGTAAACAAAAATGCACGCAGGTTCTGATGGCAGCTGCCTGGACACTCAATGTGGTCCTCCCATTGATCCCTGTTAGTCTGCTCTAGATATGACCATGACCCTGTGGAGATGTCAACCATCAACCAGCCACATGGACAACACACTCCTCTACCACTGACTGGGCCTCCTTTTGAAGTGGTTTCATCTTATTCTCATTAGTGTTCCGCTGAGAACTCTGTCCTCTTTCCCCCCTTCTCTGTTCAGAACACAGATCGCTGTTCTTTCCAAATCAGCAGCAAGCCTTCCAAGTTGTCATGGGGCCAAGCCCCATCACTGGTCACACACCACTCTGCCACTAACTAATGTGTCCTCTTGAAATCCAGGCCCAACGGGTCAGCAATTATGTTGCAAAGGGCCCCTAGAAGCATTTGGGTGTGCTCCCGTAGGATTCAGAGCCCAGACTGCGTGTTTATCAGTTGGCTAGGGGTGCTAACCAAATATTTCAATGTGCAGTGAATATTTTGGATCCCTTCTCTTTTTTTCACTTTGCAATAGGGAGTCCTTAGAGAGGCAAAGATTCTAGGAAAAAGTAGAACACTCGTTACATAAGTCTTTTTTTAAATCCAAGTACATAGGATGCTAATCGTTCCAAGATTAATCATTATCTAGCATGCTTTGGTCATTGCTCAGTGCCAGTGGCAACACAGAACAAGAGGAGGATCCTTGGATCGCTAGCTGGGTGTGTGCCAAAAAGGGAAGGCCATGTCAGACAACTTCCAGCACAGAAAGTCACCATCCTGAGCCACAACCATAACTTCTAGGCCTATTCCCTCCGAATACACTCACCCATGGTTCCTCAGAGCCGGAAGGATTTTATACACAGCATCTTCTGGGGTCCCTAAGGAGACATGGGTTAAGTTCCAGAGTCTGAGTTGGCTCTAAAGACCCAACTGAATCCAGAAAGCTAAAAGAAAATTATTCTTCCTCACCATGTCAGAACAGCTCCATGCCCAGAAGTCTCTGATGTCATCTAAGTGTTCTTATACTTACACTGATGTTGTACCTGGACCATAGCCAGACAAGGAACAGAACTGGTACGGTAGGAACTCATCGCGAAATGGAGGGGACAACCTGTGTGCTTCCTCTGAGAGCTTTCTTTGTTTCCCAGAAGCACTTACCCTACCCCAGGTGTATGTGTGCCTGTGACATCAGCACATACTACACCAATGCCCATGTGCCCATCGATTGCATTGGTCAAAGCCAATCAGACGTCTTCCTCTCCTTTTACCCACCTTATTTCCAGAGACAGGGCCTTTCCATGAATCAAAAGCTCACCAGTTTGGGCCAAGCTTGCTGGTCAGAGAGTTCTTAGGATCTGTCTGTCTCCACCCCAGTGCTAAAGGGGCAGGCATGCACCGTCATGGCACCGTCATGCATGGCTTTTTTGTGTGCTTACTGGAGATTCAGACCCAGATCTACCCTGTTTTCATAGAAAGCCATCTTAAATACAAGCCACCTCCACAGGCTCCTGTCCTAGCTTCTCAAAGTCCCTTCCAAGCTGCCTGTGACACCTCCAATGAGTGCTTAAAAATCTCCTTTCACTCATGCAGTTGTCTGTCATTGTTTACAACCAGGCCCACCCTTTTCTCCTCCTCAACCTTGCCTGTGACTATCCTAGGATGGGGGTGGCCATCTGCCTCTGTCCTTTCTCCTTCTCCTAAATAAGATTGTTTACATACTTATCTGGGGACCTTTCCTTTTCATTTTAAGAGTTTGTTTTTCACAATGGGAACGGGAAACAATCAAAACTGTTACACTCGTATTCCCAGAAATATTTGTCATAATAACTGAAAGGCAGGAGCAACTCAGTGTCCGTGAAATAGATGAATGGATAAATGATTGGTGGTGCCTAATCCAATGGGGTTCTGCTCACCAGTATTCAGCTCTGACACATGCTACAGGTTGTTGGAAACCATAAGATGGACACCGTGCTCAAAGTTAAGTAAGCCAAGCACAAAAGGACAACTATTAGATGACTTTACTTCCTGAGATGCCCAGAAGAATCAAAATCCAACCAACAAAGGCTGGTTTCTTGGAAAGAGGAAATGGGAGAGTAGTTACTGGTTAGTAAGTATGGAAGAGTAAGTTAAGAAGATAGAAAGATTGAGAGACAGATGGTTGGATGGTAACAATAGTAGCACAATAATGTATATGTACTTTACCTAACTGAACTGATTGATTTTATGTTAAGTATAGATTACCACAACTTAAAAACATTTAAGATTTAATTTTGGATCAAAAGAAGAAGGAGAATGAAGAGGAGGAAGAAGAAGAGGAGGAGGAGAAGGAGGAGAAGAAGGCAAAGGAGGAGAAGAAGGAGACAGAGGAGAAGGAGAAGCAGCTCCTGATTGAAGCCCATGAGCTAAATGAAATAGAACTGAACCCCAAGGTTGATTCTGACTTTGCAGATTGACCTCTCACCTACTCCACTGTACCTAAAATGCTCCCAAATTTCTAGTGGTTTGCAGAGGCCTATGAGGCGGCGGTGTGACTCTGAGACCCAGCACATCCCCAGAGGCCCCACAAGATGTGATCTTTCCTACTTGTTTCTGCTGGGATGATAAGCACTCACCGAATGACACACCGAGAAAGATTACATAAAAGCAATTTTCCACAGTGCTATTTCTAGACCTTGTATGAGTCATGTGTCACCTTCTGAAGCACTTGCATCGCTAATGAAGGCTCTCAATGCACAATACTGCAAGAACCCTGCACAATCCTACTGGCAAGGGGAAGAAAGAAATTGGTGTTTCATTCTGGAGTCTTCATCCAGAAGGGTTAGAGATAAACCAGATGGAATAACCAGCCACTTATGCCATGGCTAAGTGTGTGGAGAACACCCTCTGTCTCCCTATCATACACAATGTTTCTACTGTGTCAGCAGTAAGAAATACGGTGATATATTTCTTTTATTTTTTTCTTTTTCAGTGATGTATTTACTAAGGTAAGTTCAGCTCATGTGGTGTTTACAATGTGATTCTTGTGTATGAACAAAGACATTTAGAAAGGCCATCTTTATGGTACCTATAAATGCACTGTCCTAGTATTGAAAAGATTCCAAAAGATCATTTGGGCCCTAGTCCAAGTTTCCTCATTGATGGCAATTCACAGGACAGCCAGCTACCCAAGGACTTATGCAAATTAGCATATGCTGACCTTTCTACAGGCCTCCCACATAGAGCTAAGTAAGCCTGCAGAGGAGATGACTCTGAAAAAAAATGATAAATTGTTACCCAAACAGTAAGAACTCCAAATAGCCCCCTGTTTGAAAAGGAATGAAGAAACAGAAACATTCAGAGAATCAACCATTAGCCTGGGGTAGCCCAGAGTGGTCCAGGGTAGCCCAGGGTAGCCCAGGGCTGGCTTCTGTTCATGTCATGTGGATGTTGTCTCACCTACTCCTTTCTCACCCTTCACTCTGATCATTATTGTCACAGAGAGAACATCCCTCCTGGAATCATGTCTGCCACCCATGTAAGCTATCCCTCATGCGTTATCGTCACATGTAGTTCCTTGATTCTCAGAAAAAGAGGCAATAGTAGACGTTCAGTCGGGTCACTAAATATGCCCAAGACCACATGCCTAATTAGTGACACAGCAAGTGGCAAATCTTTTTCTCTCTCATCATCCAGTGGCATGTAGGAATCAGACAGCATTTAATATTAACAAATAAATGGTTTTTATTTTCTATAGAACTAACCACTGTGGTTTTGGCTTAAAGAGTGGCCCAGGGAATATAAGTACAAACCATTACTGGGATTAATGAGATCAGCATACAGGAGCAACAGGAGCCGGGACTCTGAAGGTACATTTCTCTTTTTAGTACTATCCTTCTGATCACCTGTATGTCTTATATAGTCAACACTTTGTGTAATTTGATATGACAGTCCTGACTGACTAGCTCTTGGTCATACATCAGAAATATGTGTCTGTGTGTATGTACATGCATGTGTGTTTGTACATGAGGATTGGGGAAGAAGAAATGGTGGCAGAGGCAAAAACATAAAGTTAGAAACAAGACATCACGAAGATCAAATGCAGTTGTTTTTGAAGTTCCTATGTTTCCAAGTCGTTCTGTGTTGGGGAGCATTGTGTTACAAAGGCAGGGACAGATCCTGTAAGAAGAGCAGGTTCTCAGTCACTATTAGCAGCTCCAAAAACCCCACCTGTCCTCCCTCCCTCCCTCCCTCCCTCCTTCCCTCCAGGCTGCAAACACTTGCAGAATGCTGTGCTGTCTCCACCCACCTGTGAGGAGGCAGTGCATAGAAAATCAGTTTACCATTGCATGAAACAGAAACAGGTGGCAGTCAATGGCAGAGGACACATGCAGGCTAGACTGTCTTTGGAACCTTGGGCCTGGGTCCTTCTGAGCATCTGTTCAGTACAGACTGAGGATAAGGCTATGCTTACTTGCTTCCTAAAGTGTTGCCCATGACCAATAAAAGCTATTGAGCAGTCTCGGGGTCAAGTGACAGTTTGGTGGAGACTCAGCATGAAAGCATCCGCTCTCATCACACCATAAGCTGCACTCCAAGATCCTTCCCGAACGCCCATGCCTCAAACAGGGCAGAACTGTTGCTTTTTTGCCTTCGCTCACCAAAAAAATCAGATGAAGCCTCGATGCTGGCTCAGTCATGGTCTCTGCCAAAGGCTGACAGCATGCTATACAGCCTTCACAAGGGCAGGCTTGGTACAGGCAGAGACAGGACAGGATCACCTATGACCTCACTTTTTCTTATTCCTGCCTAATCATCATCTTTTTGAGGTCATGAAGCCTGAAATCCTCAGAGCCGAAGTAACAAAAGTAAAGTTGTTCAAACCAAAAGCAGATGGATGGATGGGTAGATAGATAGATCGATAGATCGATCGATCGATCGATCGAAAGCTGCTGTTCAAAGTCCTTGAAGAATCTAATTCAAAGAACTTATTATATTTTCAAGTGTAGAGCCATGCCTGACACACAGATGTTCCAAACGACTTTTTTCTTTGAAAGGTTCACAGAAGTTTAGTGTCACTGATAACACCAAAAGATGGCAGGGGAAGGAAGGACTCAGCTCAAAGCAGGCCCAGAGCAGAGAAACGGGCCAGACAAAGCTTTTATCTGGCTGCTCAGGCCAATGCACAACGTCCTTTGGCACATTGACATTCAGTGCCTTATCACATCCTCTGGTTTCCCCCTCACTGAACTCAAAACCAATGAGACTCCCAGAACAAGAGACTTATGGGGAACAGAATGCCTCGAAACCAGACTCCATATGAGAAAGGAGGTGAGGCTGTCTTCAAGGAGGTGATAGTCCTTGCTTTGTTCCTGTCCTCAGCTATAGGGAAGCAAGAACAGGAAAACTGCCAGGCAGTGGTGGCACACGCCTTTAATCCCAGCACTTGGGAGGCAGAGGCAGGCGGATTTCTGAGTTCAAGGCCAGCCTGGTCTACAAAGTGAGTTACAGGACAGTCAGGGCTACACAGAGAAACCCTGTCTAGAAAAACCAAAAAAAAAAAAAAAAAAAAAAAGAACAGGAAAACTTAGATGGACGGGAATGCTCAGTGCATCAAAGGGACAAAACTGTCATCTTCTGTGTTCCTTTACCAAGACAAATCAGAGATGGCGGTCTGACTGCTGGTGCAGCCCTGCTCTCTGCAAAAGCGTGGCTGCAAGGAAGCCTGAAGGCACTTTTCTTTCAAATTCTTCATGGCACCCTCAGGTACTCTGCAGCTAGGACCAGTACACCACAGCTAAATGATTTTAGCATCTTATTTTAGTCTGGCCTATAAGCTAAGGAAGGGTTTTATCTATTTTTTTAATAACAAGCATAGTGAAATAAGAATATTTTAATACATTTAGAAATTACATGAAACTCAAATAATTCTGCATCCATACATAAAATTAGATTGGCGTATAGTCCCATGAACATATCTGTGGTTGACTGTGTGCTATATTGGAAGAACTGACTCTTGAGAGACCTCGGAAAGTCTAAGATCTTTACAGAAAAGTTGTTCCAGGAGCACAAGATAAAAGAGTTAAGAACAGGGTGTTCTAGGCCTGGTGGCATAGGCCTATCATCCCAAGTACTAAAAGTACTGGCAGGCAGGGTAGAAAGAGCCCAAATTCAAAGCCAGCTTGACGAACTATGTAAGGTCCTGTCTCAAAATTTAAAGATAAAATAAAATAAAGAGGGCCAGGAATAATCCTTGGGAATACAGTGCTTGCCTAGCACGAACTGACTGATGCCTTCCTCCCCCCCCCACCCACCACCCCGACTATATTTTGCTCCAGGAGAGATTCCACTGGGAAGGCAAAGCACCCTGTAGCCCTGTTACCCTTGGATGCCCAGACCCAAGATAAGTAGTGTTGTCATGCAGTTCTGACCCTTTATAATTTCCAAGGTCACACAACCATTAACTCAGTGATCTGTGCACTTGCAGTCACTGTGCTCCCGTTGCTTGGGCCACCCTATTATCTCATGGCAAATAACAGACTGTCATCACAGAAATGTGTAATTACATCAGCTACATGGTAAGGAGGGGAGGGGGAAGGGAGAGAAATGGGCTGCTCCCGCTCCCGTGGCTCTGGGCTTAGTAATCTGTCAGACATTCCCCACGCCTCGCAGAGCAGACCTCTAGGCTCGCCCTGTTGGCAAGATCTTCCCGAGATAAAAATGATCTGTATGAAAGGTTTGAATGCTGCCTGTTTGGGTAAGGCTCAGATCAAATACCAAGCAAGTCTAAGATGTTGAGAAGTTTGGTATTTATCTACTGGCAGGCCACGAGGAGTTTAGTCCCCTAGTGTTCAGGGCTTTGGGGAGGTTAGAGAATATTTTTGGAACAGAAAAGACAATGCAGGCTTGTTCGCCAACACCAAGTTCGATTCATCCCTTTGTTGACAAGCATCTGAAGGACCACATATCTGTGGGCTAAGCAGTCAGCACAATTGGCATTGTTCTCAGCCCCTTTGTTGTGGCTGCCCCATGTGCATGGGTGGGGGAGGTCCCATATTCAATTCATTCTTGGCAGTGCCTGTGGTTGGATCTCTGGTTTCCTATCTCCATATTTAATGCTTCTGGACTTGTGAGCGCAGATGGTGATGATTTCAGCAGGAAAGGAGCAAAGAGCACTGGATGTCACCACATCTTGGCTCCACACAAATCCTCAGCTGTTTTTTACTTTGACACCTGGGCAGAGATGGTTCAAGCATTGTCCAACTATGACTTTGCATATTCCTCATGTTACCTATTCAGAAAACCATCAGGTGAGATATTTTCTCCTGTGTTGAAAAATACCTGGATTCCACCACTCTTGCCTAGCTTTAGAGCAAGTTCAGGGAAGTGTAGATATGCATTGTAGGTTAGGTCTTGGGACCTTCTGGCCTTCAAAGCCAGCCCACCCATCGCTCTCCAGGATCCTGAAGAAAAAGCAAGGGCCCCACATGGTAAGAATAGACTCTGAAAGAAGAAAGGTAGACAGGGAGGAGGAGGAATCTAGTTCATTTCTGCCTCCTCAGTGACTTCCAGGACTCCTTACAGGAGAGATCAGAATTCATGTTGGGGTATCTAAGGAAGCCATTCATCTAAGTTTGAGTTGGTGTAAGCTCATGTTAAGTATAGACAATGGAGCCAACATTAGAAACTTCAAACTGTAACTTAGGAGGGCCCTGCTTCTAACATCAGAACAGACAAAGAGAGAAGTCCAGACAGAAGTAGACTTTTTAAAACATGAGCTCATTTACAATTTTACATAGGAGAAGACAGTAGCACACTAACGCTCCATCCCGGTCAGCAAACCTTGCTGCTGAGCATCAGAGAGAGCACATAATCACAGTTGCTGGGTAACCATTCAGAACAGTACCTGGCCCTCTTCCAGTGCAATGGACTTCAATGAGCTGGCTTTGCTGTCTTAGCAATATCATAGAAATAACTTAAAATGGGATTTATTTCTTGTATGCAAGTACTTTTACCTGTAGAACCTGTATTGTCAGGGGGAAAAAAAATTTCCTTCTTTCTGAACAAGTCTTGTCTTAGTTTGGGTTTTATTGCTGTGAAAAGACACCAAGACTGAGGGAACTTTCATAAAGGAAAACATTTATTTGGGGCTGCCTTAAATATAGTTCCAGAGGCTTAGTCCATTATAATCACCATAGGACATATGGCAGTATTTCTCCAGACATGGTGCTGGAGAAAGAGCTGAGAGTTCGACATCTTGATCCGCAGGCAGCAGAAGGAGATTATGTACCACAGTAGGCATAGCTTGAGCATATATAACCTCAAAGCCCACCTCCACAGTGACACACTACCTCCATATGTCCTAATTTAGTGTCACTCCCTATGGACTAGCATTCAAACACATGAGTCTATGGGAGCCATCCCTATTCAAGCTACAACAAGTCTGAAAGATAATATTAGTTTGAAAGTAAACTAGTTGCTAAGATGAAAGATTATCACTTGGCTGAATCATGTTTCTGGAAAAAGGGGAAAACAGAGAAACTGAGAGGGGTGAGGTTAGGGGAAGAAGTTGGGGAAATGTGAGGAAAGTGGAGAAGAAACATTTAAAGCAAANGAGCCATCCCTATTCAAGCTACAACAAGTCTGAAAGATAATATTAGTTTGAAAGTAAACTAGTTGCTAAGATGAAAGATTATCACTTGGCTGAATCATGTTTCTGGAAAAAGGGGAAAACAGAGAAACTGAGAGGGGTGAGGTTAGGGGAAGAAGTTGGGGAAATGTGAGGAAAGTGGAGAAGAAACATTTAAAGCAAATCATGTAATACAAATTAATCATGTAATACAAATAGGAAAAGAACGAGAATTTTTAGCAAGTAACAGTTTATATAATTATATGTAAACTTCAGAAATAAGTGGAATCAATAATATAAAGAAGAAAACTAGCCGGGCGTGGTGGCGCACGTCTTTAATCCCAGCACTAGGGAGGCAGAGGCAGGCGGATTTCTGAGTTCAAGGCCAGCCTGGTCTACAGAGTGAGTTCCAGGACAGCCAGGGCTATACAGAGAAAGCCTGTCTCAAAAAACCAAAAAAAAAAAAAAAAAACCTCCATATTATTTTGATCTGAAACTCATTATTATTACCATGTTATCAGGTGTTTATAAGAGAACTACAGAGCAATGTTCTCCTAATACCATTACCCCGATGCAAAAACTCCTTAACAAGCTGAATTAGCATGACAGAAATACAGTGTATTATCACCCTGTGAGTCATATCCCCGAATCACATAGAATCCTGCAAAAACCAATCATTGTAATAATCTCCAAACCAATGGGCATACACAGAAGAACTCCGTCATCTCAACAGCTATAGAGATAGAACAGATAAAGTTCCACATCCACTTATCTTAAACTCTAGGTAAACTTGTAAAGAACTTTATAGTAGCAGCTATCTATAGAAATCTACAGCTGAGAGCATTCTCAATATTGAAAGAATAAAACTTTTTTTTCCCAAAGCTGAGCATAAGGAAAGGGTACCCCTGCTACCTCCTGCATTCACAGATGCAGCCAGTGTGGTAGGGTGGTAAAAGAAAGGCATTCATAATGGAGAACTACAAATAAATCTGCTTATGTGGTCAGAAAGTGTTTTTACCTATTTAATCTTTTCTTTAAAAAAAAAACTACTATAGCCTGCAACTTACAAGTGAATTTGGCAAGATTAATATTTTATTGTAGTCTTCGAATACAAACAATGAAAATGATTACAATTGATTTTAAAGAAGAACTAGAGAAATGCCTAAATAAATGGCATGTTCAGGAATTAGAAGACTCAGTAGGATGCTGATTTTTTTTCCAAATTAACCTATAGTTTTATTACAAACTCAATACAAATTCGAGGTGCTTTAGGTAAAACAGTGACAAACTAATTTTGAAAGTTCCACGAGAAAACCAAGACCCCTTCTATTTCATTTTCTCATTGTCCTTCCTTTGACTGGCTTATGCTGGTTTTTGTTCTGGATCCCTCCAAGGACCCCCAAACATCCCAGCCTCTGGACTCCACAGGTATATAAGGAGCCGAGGAAAGGGACCTAAGAGTCCAGTACAGTTGCAGGAGGTATAAAAGATGCTGGCAATATCAGTCCCCAGACGCTCTGGAGCAAGAGCAGTTTAGAGCAGTAAAACAGGAGGAGAGATCAGGTTGTTAGCCAGGAGGATCCCAGGCAGTCAGAGACCAGGCCTCAGTCTGAGGTGGGCCACCAGCTCTTCAGATGCTTCCAGTATCTGGAGGACATAGGCAGGAGCATCCCTGGACTGGTTTCAGGAACTCTGCTATCATTAGCTTTGGCTGGCTCTGAAGCCCAAGAAGCAAAGTCTGGAGCTGCTGGTGCTGGAGCAGTTCCTATTGGGCTACCTTGGGACATACTGAGCCACCTGTAGGGCCAGCAGCTCAGGCAGGAGGTGATGGATTGCTAGAGGATGTGTCCAGAGATACCACATGGGGCTACTGGAGTTTAGCTTCAGTGCTAGCAAGAATTGTCCTCCTGTAGACAATCATCTCGAAGGAACAGAGTAGCCTTTACCAGGTCCTCAGCTACTGCCCCAAAAGGGAGTGACCCTTAGGAGAGACTCCTGCATCCGTTGAATGAATTACTCCCATCTCAGCCAGTGCCCACCAGGCCAGCTAAACCCAAGAAGTAGACA
This sequence comes from Mus minutoides, assembly GCA_902729485.2. Taxonomy (NCBI): domain Eukaryota; kingdom Metazoa; phylum Chordata; class Mammalia; order Rodentia; family Muridae; genus Mus; species Mus minutoides. Next base: position 92,905 of record LR752078.1, read on the forward strand.
CTTGCCTGAAGTGGCCAGTGATCCCAGAGTCCCATAGGATACTCCAGTCCCTACAAGAAAGCCATTCCTCCCAGGGTTACTTATGGCTGAAGAAAAATTCCAGAAACCAAGAGCCGACAGCTGTATTAAAGTCCCTTACCTTTGAGAATATCTCAGACAAGAAGGTTGTCTGCAAACCCTCTTGGATTTGGAACAAGAAGGCTCGGTCTGCAAACCCTTTTGGATTTGGGAGTAGAAGGCCAGACAATGAGGAACATAAAGTTGAAGAGCCTAAAGAGACTACTCATCATCTCCACAGAGTCCCAGACAAAGAATCCTGGAGTTTCCTGGAGCCTTCTCTTACCCAGACGGTAGAGCAATGAAGTTGCAAGTATCAGGGTAGCCCCAGAGTCCAAGGCAGGGGCACAGTTCATATGTACAGCGTGGAGTGAACCTCCCTTAGATGACTTACCTACAGACCCACATGCCATGATCTCAGCTAGCCTCTCCTTCTTTCTGGTGTCTGTGTCACAGGGAGACCATCTTCAAGCTAGACCTGTGAGTGCACACACATACACACACACACATGAGCAGCTACACACCTGTCATCTCTACAGGCACTGCTTCCGCAAGATCTCACACCTGGTGAAGTACTTGCTAATGCTGTCCTTTAAATCCATCTTCCAATGCACCGAGTATGACCTGGGCTTCCAGCATCGCTCCAGCCTCTTACAACACCTGCTGACACACTTCCAAAAGCAAGATCCAATGCTGGACTCAGACAACAAGGCAAACATGATGGAGATGGAAGTCGTCCTCTGCTCCCACTGTGGGCTGACTTTCCAACAGCTTTCCAACTTAAACCATTACCTGTGCATGCACACCAAGGACAAGGACCATCAGTCCTAGGAAGACCCTGCAGCCTCCGTTCACTCCAGGAAATCAAGCCTATTTATGGTGACTCTGGCAAGACCTTCCGATGCAGTAAACACGTGGTGACCTATAGCTGAGTCTGCCCTGGTGAATGACCCCCTTCCTGCCAGGCCTGCGGAGGCTGCTCCATCCAAAGTTCCCGACTAGTCAGCACCAGCAGGTGCCCAGAGGTAAGAAACCTATGCTCTTCTCAGTATAGCAAAGTCTTTGAGAAGCCCAGGCCTCATTTACCATCTGTTGACTATGGTGGTCTGTGAGCTTACCACTGTGCCCAATGTAGCCAAAGCTTCTATCAACTGTAAGACCTGGATTCTACCTGTGTAGCCACAGGGTGGAAGTAGGGAGCCCCTGCAGACGCAGTGTGGGTGGCGAGGGCTTCAGTCAGAGTGCCTACTGGGAAGTCCACCAACACATCCACATACCTAAAGAGTCAGCTCCAGCTTGGACCATCACCACTGCAGCTGCATTGGAAAGCATCCCTGCAGTACTACCTGATCACACACAGTGGGACATGGCAAGAGATGGAAGTCCTCCGGGAGTGTCCAGAATATGGCAAGACCTTCAGTAACAGTTGTACCCTGCTGTGCCATCTGCTATGTACACAGGTACCAGGCCTTACTCCTGTGTGCAGCGTGGCTGTAGCTTCAGCGGCAGTTCATATCTACTGTGCCACCTGAAGATCCATGCCCAGGAAATACTGTACTGACCTCATGCATGGTCCAAAAACCTCGTCCCATATGCATCTCCCTGCATGAATGAGATTCCCTGGGATGATGTCTCCTTCACCTGCATCTCCTTCTGATTACTAAGAATTGGCCTCCCCACCTTTTATCTCTTTACTTGACCTTGGGGACATGTTTCAAGATGTTCCAAGAAAAAGTGCCCTCTCAAAAAGAAGAAAGAAGAAAGAGGAGGGGGAGAAGGAAAAGGAAAAAAAAAAGCNCTCACGGTCAGCTTTTAGATGGAACACAGGATTCCCAAGGAAGAAGTAGCTAGAGAAAGTACCCAAGGAGCTAAAGGGGTCTTCAACCCTATAGGTGGAAGAATAACCATGAACTAACTAGTACCCCCTGGGCTCGTGTCTCTAGCTGCATATATAGAAGAGGATGGCCTAGTTGGCCATCAGTGGGAAGAGAGGCCCCCTTGGTTATGCAGACTTTATATGCCCCAATACAGGGGAACGCCGGGGCCAGGGGGTGGGAGCGGGTGGGTAGGGTAGCAGGGCCAGGAGGGGGGAGGATATAGGGAACTTTCTGGATAACACTTGAAATGTAAATGAAGAACATATCTAATAAAAGTTGAAAAAAAAAAAGAAATAACTGGTGTGAATACACAAACTGGGAAATAGACTGTGGTCCACGCATACTGAGAAATACAGCTTAGCAGGAGAAAGGAACAAACTCGTATACAGACAGCACACAGATGATTTCCAAAAGCTTTCAGGGAAAGAAGTGAGCAAGGCTTCTCTGTGTGTAATCCCATTTTATGATTTTATGCAGCCAAAGTGTTCTCCTCTCTACAAAGTAGAATCAGGTCAGTGGGCTCTGGACACTTGGTGGAGGCAAACGATTAATTAGAAAGGGCATACAGGAACAGTTAAGGTGACAGAAATGTTCTGGGATTGCGTAACTATAAGTGTTTCTCATATGTTATAAAAGTATATGCTAAAAAAATGAGAGAATTTTGTTACATGTGGCTAATTACCCACATGAGCCTTAATTTGAATATATGTATATATTTTATATGTGTATAATATATAAAATGTATATATTTTATATATGTAGAGTATATATACATATAGTGTGTGTGTGTGCGTGTGTGTGTGTGTGCGTGTGTGTGTGTGTGTGTGTGTGTGTGTGTGTGTGTGTGTATGAATGAGAGAGAAAGAAAGAAAGAAAAAATAATTTACAGGACAAATGACAATGAAAACAAAATAAAAAAATCAAGTCAAAGGAGTTTAACACACAGATGTCTATCACATATAACAGGATTTATTTGACATCAATAAGATGTATATAACTATTTTTCATGTTTTTAAGAAAAGAAAAGAAAAGAAAAGGAAGAAAACCAATTAGCCTTAGGATTGTTAACAAGAAAAGGATATGATATAGATGCCAGTCAAGGAAATTGGAGGGACAAATTATTCCACATAGGTAGTGTGTGAGCTTGACAGCCACTCCATGAAGACACGCTGTGTCCTCACCTTTGGAGGCTAAGTGTTGGACCCTACAGCAGAAGCATGCTAAGTGTGCTTCAGAGAGCAAAGGATGGGAACAGACTTAGGATCTAGGAAGGAGAGGCTTGAGATGATATCACATGCATCCTTGTTGTAAGAGAAGTAGTTTGGGAACACAGAGAAGGAAGGCCATCAGAATGATCCAGCCACAGGTCTGTGACTGCTGAAAGACACGGGGATGGCAGCAGAAGACACTACCTACCCACCCAAGAGCCAGCCTGTCTCCCTCCAGAGTAAAAGACCCTGCATCCTATGGAGCTCCAGAGCTATAACTTAACCCACTATTAAGGCAGTGACTGAGATCAAAGGCAAAACCATTGGTGGATGTTTCAGTCCCAGGTTCTCCTGACAACTTGCTTTAATGGTATGAAGATGTCTGTGGCCACCTCCCATCTGTCATCCATATATCTTCAAGACAGAAGGAGAGCTACTCTTCTAGCTGCCACCTCTCTGCAGTGAGGTAGCTTTGGACCCCAAGGGCATTAAGGACAGAGGAGCAAAAGAGATAGAAGCCACACTGAATTTCTTTAACAGTCCTGCCCTCCTTGCCTATTTTACATACATTAAAAACTGCCTTGTTTTGTTAATGCCACTTTATATTGCATTTCTGTAGGCCCGTAACCAAAAGCAATTCCCCCGCTTACTCCAAGATCTAATTAACTTTATAGAAATGATGCTGAAACTAGAGAAAGTTTAGAATGAGAAGTTGCTGAGAGCACCAGTTTTCCTGGGGTTAGCTTTCCAGAGAACAAATCTGCTGATCTCACAGGAGATGTCGCTCCTTTTAATTTGCTAATCTCTGTTTTCTTTTTCAGTTAAACTGAAAACAGGCAGTCAGATCATTCATAAGTCACATCTCTCTACATCCCCAGGGTCACGTGAAGAGAGTACCTGCCTGCGTTACTTGCTCCAGATGGGGGAAGGGTTACCTCAACAGTCAAATTGCCTGTGTCCCCAGACTCTTGCGTTAACCCTCTACAGGTTCAAAGACCATCAAAAGTGTTGACTCACTCAGCCAAGCAATTTTCCAAGGGATTTAACACCATCTCCTGGACTCTGGATACGTGTCCTCATAAACACATTCACACACTCACACACACACACACACACACACACACACACACACACACACACACTAAAAAACTAAACATTTTAAAGAAGAAATGGTACATAAATATACCATTAGTTTTCACACACACACACACACACACACACACACACACACACACACAAAGATGACACCTGCTTCAGTTTGTCTACAATTGAATTTACTGGAACTTGAGACTTTTGGTGCTAAAACTGGAACAATACCTGGCAAATTAGGTCTATTGTTTATAGTAGTTGCAATAACACTCCTAAATTCCATCACCTTGACATGATGTATAATGGTTATCTCGGTGTCTCTGAGTCAGGAATCTGGATACAGCTTAGACAGACCCCTGTTCTACACTGCCACCACCCCCCAAAGCTGCAGGTAAGGTTTCAGAGAAGGCTGAAGTCTCAACCAATGGATGAAGATATTTGGTTTTCTGGTTCACTCGTGAGTTTGCTTGCAAGACTCAGTTTCCCCAAAGGCTATTGGAACGTTTGAACAGAAGGTTTCAGTTACTTGCTGGCCAAAGCTGCCCTCTATCCTTGTCACAGCAACTTGTCCATCAAACCACAATATCATTTTATAAAAGTCAGGAGTCACAAGGTTTGGTAACTTGACCAAAGAGGCAGCATACCTCCAATGCTACCATAGTGAATTGATTGAGAAGACTGGAATGAGGAAATAAAGCATTCTAACTACAAGACGACTGCAAGACAAGAGACAGAATACTGGTAGCATACAATGCCAGGGCCTATAGATCAGCATCTGGAACACCTGGACCAATCTGAGAATCTGACATATCCTTGTCTTGGCATTCACATCGTCTCAAACTCACAGCCTTCCACCACCATCTTTTCCCCTTCTCCAGAACAAAGGCTAACCTGGCAAAGTGTTTCCTCTTCTTGGTTTAAGTCTCTATCCACAGCTTCCTTGGCCAATGTGATGGTTTATATAGGCTTAGCCCAGGGAATATCACTCTTTGGAGTTGTGGCCTTGTTGGAGTAGTGTGTCACTGTGGGAGTGGACTTTAATACACTAGTCCTAGCTGCCTGGAAGCCAGTATTTTGCTAGCAGCCTTCAGATGAAAATGAGAAACTCTCAGCTCTGCCTGCACCATGCCTGCTTGGATGCTGCCATGCTCCCACCTTGATGATAATGGACTGAACCTCTGAACCTGTAAATCAGCCCCAGTTAAATGTCTTTATAAGTGTTGCCTTGGTCATGGTGTCTGTTCACAGCAGTAAAGCCCTAACTAAGACAGAGAGAGACACCCTCATAAGATGACCACAGCTCAGGGAAGCCCAAAGCATGACAACTTCAGGAGGAACATATGGCTCCAGTGCTTTTATTGTTATTATCTTGTGTGGAAGTGTTTTCCTACATGTATGTCATTCACTAAAATTTGTGTCTGGTGTCCAGCAAGGCAGGAAGAGAGCATAAAATCACCTAAAACCACAGTTAAAGACGGTATTGACCCACCATGCAGGTGCTGGGAATCGAACCCAGGTCCTCAGCAAGAGCAGCAAGAGGTCTTAACCACTGAACCATCTCTCCAGCCCCTCATGGCTTGCTTGTATTTCCTCCCAGTCCAGATCCAACTCACCAGCCCAGGATTACTTTCAGTCATCACCCACACAATTTGGATTCTTTTCTTTAAGAGGTTGTGAGGATAACTGAGCACACCAGGCAACCAGTGGTTAGATCATCCTGCAGCAGAAAAGATGGCTTCACCCTTGTACTCATTCATTCTTCCATCTACTTCTATGGAGGAGCAGACTCTTCTGTTCTCTAGAAAATCCGCTGCCATGGTGGTAGGACTGCCATGGAGCCTTGAGTTAACTCTCTGGGAAGAAGTTGGGGATGAAGGAAACTCCAAACCTAGCTTCAGCCCATCCCCTTCTTCTCTAAAGATACAACTGGTGTTGGTTTTGCTTTCTGGCTTTGTTTGTGGCTTGTTTGTTTGTTTGTTTGTTTGTTTTAAACAATAGGTCTATGAATTAATACTCTGGGGAACAAAGTGCCCAGGACTACTTAGACAGAGAATAATTGTTACCCATTTAAAGTGCCCCACAGATCCAGAGGGCAAAACAAAACGTGATCTGTCAGGCCACATTGCCCCTGTCATTGGGCTAATGCCATATTTAATGCAGCTAGCTTTTTTTTGTTTTGTTTTGTTTTGTTTTGTTTTTGAGACAGGGTTTCTCTGTGTTGCCCTGGTTGTCCTGGAACTCACTTTGTAGACCAGCCTGGCCTCGAACTCAGAAATCTGCCTGCCTCTACCTCCCTAGTGCTGGGACTAAAGGCGTGCGCCACCATGCCTGGCAAGCTCAGACAGGCCTCTCTGGCTGGGATCTAGTCCCACATAGGTGAAACGGTCTCCCTTAGAACTATTTCCTTCTCAAACCCTAAGCCTAAAGGCCCATTTTCTCTCTGTCCCTTTTCACACATTACCAGCCTTTCTTCTCCTAGGGTTTATGGCCCGCCCCCAATGTAGGAGGACAGTTTAAGGTCTGTAAGGTTAAGCATCTACTTTTTTAGCCATCAGATGACTCCCTAGGGAGAGTGAAGGCACCGGGAAACATCTGCTGTTTTACAGAAATGATCCCCGGCTCTTTCCTCACTCCTTGGAATTAAATTCTGAAAAGGTCTTCATCTGGTCTCTCAGTTCAGTGCCTACCATGCCATGAGGGGTGTGTTTGGTAGGGGGTGAGAGTGGGGAACACTCATTCTGCACACAAGTACTTTCAGTTTTCAAGAAGCCAAACTTGTTTGTCTTTGAAGAAGGGATGTCTCTCCCATCTCTCTACCAGCAGCCCTACTGAAGATTTGGGGATTTATTTATTTATTTATTTATTTATTTATTTATTTTTAGGACTTTGTGCTAGCCTCCTCATGGGTAACCCTCCCTTCACAGTTTGAGGACTGTCACCAGCCCAGGAGAGGAAGATCAGCTCTTCCTCCTCTGGGGAGTTCAAACTTTTCCTTGATGTTTCTGGTGATATTTCAGTCAATTGTCCCAAGAGCCAACTAAGGATGGGCTAGGGGTGAGACAGACACACCGGCCTCTGTGAACAGAGAAGAGCTGGACAGTTATTCTTGAATGGGTTGCTGTAAGGGAGGAGATGAAATATGGGACAGTGTCTCAGAAGGCCAAGAGGCAGAGCTAGGGAAAGGCCGCAGATGTTGTCAAAGCTCCTCTTTCAAGTTCCTGTGCACTCAGAATCTGCAGATGTATGTTGGCAGGGCTACAGTCAGAGTAAATTGGGAGGCAGGGGTTCACACATCTGGAAAGCATTTGCAGAGGGCAGAGTTCAGAAGTGCTCTGCCTCTGCTGCCTGCAGAGCAGCCTGTCCAAGCAGGCTGAGGTGGAGTGGAGGACTGGCTGGTCCCAGCCGAGTCACTGGGGTCTCGGTCTAAGTGGAAGATCTACCTAAGCCAGTAGGTTCTCCTCAGTATCAGATCAACCCTATAGGATAGTTGAAATGATCATAAGATGAGAGTGAGTCTGGGGAAAGACTGGAGTAGAGAAGAGAATGCTCCCTAACTGTGAGAAGTCTGGCTTCCAGTCAAGAAACAAAATGTACTTGGACTTAATCCAGTGCATGAGTTAACTTGAGAGCAAAGAACACCATTCAGGGGAGGGGAAGAAAGGCCACGCCACTGCATAGGAACACCCAGCGGTCGTGCTCACGCCACACTGGCTTTTCCCAGAAGTCTCTGTACATTTCGCCTTCATTTGTTTCAAGAATGCAAAAGACAGTCTTTAGCTGGAGAAAATTAATTACTCTCTTTGAAGGATTTATGGGGTTCTGCAGAGCAGAGAGAGAAAGAGAGAGACCCCCAAAGCCTGGGTTAGCACCCCACTGCCCCTCAGCCACTTGCTGTCCAACATGAGATGTGGGTCTGCTTCCCAGAAGGGCCATCTTGGCCTCGGGGCTTAGCTCCCCTCAGGGGAGAAGTTTCAGGGTGAAGCCATGTCCCAGTTCAAAGGTCCTGCCATCCCCATCAGAACAAATGATACGGTGCACAGCTGTTTGTGGTGCTTAGCTGGGGACCTCATGTCCCTGTGTTTAGTGATGTGACCTCTCAAGGTGTGATAATGACTTAAAGATGCTGGGGCTTAAGCACATTTGTTGCTGTGATCCAGATCCTGGGAACAATCAGAATCCATCTGGAGAGAGAGCATGGCAAATATAAAGAGAATGAGTTATAAAACACAGCACAAAACGCAATGTATACTGGTCAGGTGGTAGAACAAGTTTAGACAAATGTCCTCAGACTCCCCCAAGCCTGCTGACCTTCCAGTTTGATGAGTGTCTCACATCCCATAGTTGCCCAAACCAGAAACCTATGTTGTATCTCCCCCTTCACCACCAGCTCATCCTCTATGGCCACTGGATACTACTATTACTACATCCTTGGCATCTCTTCATGGGGCTGTCCTCACTTCAACCCACTACCCTCAATGTGCCTACCTAGAATCAATGCAGCTGAGAACCCAATTCCCAGTTGGCCACTCCGCTCTCAATCTTATCCCACTAAATTGGTTTTCTGGTGTGTCTTTCTGAATTTAAATATGAGCATGTCACACTATGCTAAAAAAGCACACCACACGATCCTCTATGACTTTGAGGACAAACATCAGCTCCTTGGTATGACAGACAAAAATCCTTGTGATCTGGTTTTTGTACACTTCCCTCACTTTGACTTGGGCTGCTCTGGTAAGTGTTCAAAAACAAGATGCTCAGGCAGACCACCACTGTGTCCTGGAAAACCTGGCCACCCCCTCCCACCTCCCAGCAAGAGTTAACTTTACATTTCCTGATTATTCCACATCCCTTGTTCATCTGGTCCTTTGCACATCTTTATCTCTCTAACAAAAATGACCCTGTTCCTATTTCCTCCAAACCTAGACATCCTTCAAGTCCAAGCTGGTCCAGAGACAACTGGGAGAAATGCCAGGTGTTTAAAGGGGATTAAGGTCCAAGAGAAGAAGCAATCAAATAAAGGCGTGTCTTACTTAGACAAGCTGAATTCGATATGAATGTGTGGTCACCAAAGAGAGAGAGATGATTAAGCAGGAGATGGGGTGCCAGAGTCTGGACTGGACTAAATTCACCTATGTATCTGACATCATGGCCTTCGGGGCATTCTGTCAATCACATGTTCTACATAAACACAAAGAAAGAGATGGACTGTTCTTCCTAATAACTGCCCCCCCCCGGGTGTGAGATACTGATACATTCACCAAGAGCTTCCCCATTCCTGAATTCCATCCTGCACTGTGGACACCCCCTTACCCTTCCTTTCTAAAGGAATGCTTAATGTAGTTCACAATAAAACATCACTAATGTGACACCATCTGCTTCTCAGTAAATTGCCTCAATGCGTCGTTATAAGGCTTGACTTTGATGTGATTTGAAGGCATGCCTGATTGAAGCAGACTGTCTATCTGCATGAAGCTGGTGGAAGCAGTCTACGGACACAATATATATGAAGATGCCTTGAAGTGTACAAAATGATATGCAACTGTATGAATATTAAAGGTGAAAGAAAGCTTACAATGTCTTGTAATCCAGCATCATGCTACAATAGAGATGCATATGTTCATGTGGACCTGAGAGCTCCCACACTAAGATAATGGCAGAGGACACCGTGGGCGTCTCTAGTGGCCCAGGAGAATTCGTTGCCCACCATTAGTGTGGACCTATGTGTGTCTGAGAGAGGTAGTGCTCAAGAGATCTCAGAGCTTTTACTCAACCCTACTGATAGACTGGACAAAGGCGCCCTCTGGACTCAGCTTTTCTGATCCCTGTGGGACAGGATGCTGGCTTCCAGTGCTTAGGAGGAGCTGCATTTAAATTCAGATGCCAGAGCTCAGCATGTCTATATGTAAGCCATGGCTGTCTTTATGCTGTCCAGAGCCCTGTTCCTGCAGCAATCCTAACTACACTGTGGGGCTTTAAGAGGACACCTCCCTACACTTACTTCTAAGTAATTAGACAAAGAGTTCACCCAGGTTTCCAGAGTAGACATGCATCCATTATGTAGACAAGCATATACATATGTGAGCGCATGCATGCACACACAATTCAGAGAGAGTGGAGGGAGAGAGAGAGAAAAACACTGCCATTGAAGGTCAGAGAACCTTGAAAGGCATCCAGGTGGTGTGTGTCCCGATTAAATTAAAAAAAAACAAAAAACAAAAAACCAACCTGCAAATACTGGAGAACCAGTACAGTTCAAGAGACATCAGAGCATTTCTGGGTTCTCTGGAATTTAGGAGGGTATTAAGGAGGATAAAGGGTCCCAGTACTAAATAGGTGGCCCCTTCCTGGACTCTGGTTTCAAGGAGATTAATAAAAATTAGCAGTGAACAGGCAGGCCACACAGCTCACAGGAGTCAAATCAGAGTACCCAAAGAACTCATGGGTGATGGTACCTAATGCTCCAGTGTGTATCGTCATGACAGCTCAGGTCTCAAGCCCACCCTCCCCCGTGATTCTGTTTGCTACTCTGTGCCCAGAGGCTTTCTACATGCCAACCTCCCACCATCACAGAGGTGGTGGAGAAGCCTCTTCTTTCTCCTCCTCATCTTGTGGCCTTGTCTCCTGCTCACCTCCCTGTCCTACAAGGCCGTCAGCTCCACAGGGCCTCAGCCCCCTTCTTTCTACTTGTGTACTGTTAACTCATCCTAGTATCCCTTCGGTCCCCTCATGGTCCCCTCATGCCTGCCACACAGGGAGCTGAAGGGTTGAGTTTACAGACACACAGACACACTATTATTGCCAGACCCTCGTCCTTCATTGTCTCGCCGCAGCCTGTCTCTATTTAAGCACTAATCCCTTTTGCCATTTTTGACCTAGTTCCCATTATTTTATATTTTTCCACATTAAGTCAAATAAGCCACTTGTCAGTCCACATTTATCTTATTGGCTCCAGCTCTTCTATTGTGATTCAAATGAATGTCTGATGGGGAGAATTAAAAAAAAAAAAAAGTTCCCCAAGCCAATCCCAAGGACTTATCCACTTTCTTTGCTTGTGGACTAAATGGAAAACCTCTTTGAAAAAATTCACTGGTGTTCTTTAACTAGACAAAGGAGCACTATAACTCACTGCTCCTCTCTCTTGGCATCCTTCAAACGGAAGGGTGCTTTATTTGAAAGCATTGATGTATTTAACATCAAATATGAAAAACGTGCCAGTAAACCCTTTCCTCTGTGACTGCTGTGTATACTCACTCCTGGGCACAAACCTGATAACAATGGATGAATTGGTTGTATAGGTAAGACAAAGGAGAAGAAACTGAGAAAGAGAAGAAATACGAGCCATCAAGAGCCCAAGAGCAATAATCAGCCATTCGTCCGCACACACCATGGTTCTTCCTCCCTTCTTGACATTGGCCCCAGAGAACCAGCTATCTGTGTGATTGAAAATATTAAGAGGCACCACTTTTGGAAAATATTATTTCTTGAAACATGCGTGGCATGACCAGGAGTCTAAATAAAGGTGCTTTTAGGGTTCAATAACCCGCAGGCTTGTCCGCCGTCACTTCCAGGGCCTGCCTGTTTGAGAAAGAATAGCATATGCTGTAATGCAGTTGTTTCACAGATGCTTTGAAGCAAGCCAAGCCTTTCAAAGGGTCTCAGAGCTGATTTTATTTGCTGGAGCTTGTTTCTCTGTCCCAGAGGGAAACATTTGGACTACTGAGACATGTCTTAGGTGTTAATCCTAGTCTCTGTCCCCCCCTTGAAATCATGCCAATGTACTTTGTCTAGATAAAGCCGAGCAGCAGGTCATGCTCTCCAGGACCACCCCAATCACTTTATAATTCCACCAAAGTGGTGACTGCTGCAATCTAGAGACACCATGTGACGCAGGTGAGAAATCAAGTGTCTACCGGTTTTGACCCCTGACAAAGGAGAAATGGTGGTGATTTTTCCAGTCCTCACTGATTTTTTTTCCAATCAATCCATTCAAAGGGAATTTTCATTATCAATAAAATATCAACTGTATGCTTTTAACAAAATATAAATATCTATAATAGAGACAGCAAAATTGTGGTGTGCATTTTTGTGTATTATATCAACATAGCTATCTGGCAAGTGGTTATTGTTACTGCATTCATTTATAGGTGAAAGCCTTTGGTTGCCCGAATAGCCTATCTGGTGCTGGAGAATTTCGAAGGTCCAGAACAGACACAGGTCCACCTCAGTACAAAACTGACCTTTTCAGATTCATGACAGACTTTTCTCACTAGACACAGAGAAATGGAGATCAAAACACTATACCCATACAGGGTCAGAGAAAACAACAAAATTTATTCACACATCCGCTCCATGTTACATCCACCATCAACACCAAGAAGGATGTGGAGAATGTGTCCAATGTCCTGCTGTGTAAGCATTGTATGTCCCTGAGAAATGTGCTTCGTCTATCTCTTTACAGCAATTAACATTTTCCTCCTATATCATATCTGATATTTCAGAGTGATTCCCACACCAAAATATACAGAAGCCATCTTTAAAGGTTATGGGTCTTAAACAGAATGCTGAGAAAATACGCACTTGAAAGGATGAATCTTAAACACATTTTAATCTCTTTCAGATAAATTCCTGAAAAGAAAGTATACATCCCTCATGTGTTACCACTGAGACATAAAGATGAATTGTTATTGTATTAAAATGTTCTTTTTGCCACCCCATTCAACATTAGCATTTTCTCATCTTTGTCCACTGAAAAGAGAGAAAATGACAAGATTCCACTGAGATAACTCAGTCCCCAAAGGGCTTGCCTTGTGACATTGAAGGCTCCAAAATTCATAATACAAAAGAGGAAGAAAGAAAGAAAGAAAGAAAGAAAGAAAGAAAGAAAGAAAGAAAGAAAGAAAGGGGAAGGGAGGAGAGGAGAGGAGAGGAGAGGAGAGGAGAGGAGAGGAGAGGAGAGGAGANGAGAGGAGAGGAGAGGAGGAGAGGAGAGGAGGAGAAGAGGAGAGGAGAGGAGGAGAAGAGAAGAGAAGGAAGAGAGAAGAGCCTGAGTGGAGCAGAATGTACTTGTAATCCCAGTGCTAACGAGGCAGAGACCCATAGGCTCATTGGCCAGCATAACTGAACTGGCAAGCCATGAACCAACCAGAGGCCCTGTCTCTAAAATCATGAGGTGTGACACTCCAGGTTATTCTGACATATATGTGCACCTGCACCCATGTGAACACACATACATATGTGGAGACATGATGATCCCACTGGTGTTTTATTTGCTCTTCTTTATTTATTATGCAGGCAGAATACTTATAATAAATATCTACCAGTGACTCTGGGTAGCCCAGGATGGCCCTCAAACTCAGAAGCATCACCCCTCAGCCCCTAGAGTGCGGGGACAACAGGCACGTGCCACCTCACACAGCACCACACTTAATTTTCCTTTCGGGGCTTATTATATAATGACGATTTTCCAGAATAAGGTGGCATTTATTTCTCCCATTATTTTTATTTGCTTTTAACTTTTCAGTTGCAGTTGATGTAAACTTTCCTTTCCCTTTTTGATTCTTGAGACTGACATCATATTTTAAAAACAAGCTCTCTTTGCTTTGTATTTTTTCCTAACATAAGATATACTTTATTTCTTACACTTTATTAAGCCACCTGTCACAACTACCAAATGTCATATTTGCAAAACATTCTGTCAATTCATAGCTCATTAAAAGCCACTTCCATCTCATAGGAGAGCTGTGTGTGTGCCTGTATTAGCTCCTGGACTTGTTGCTGTTCTGGTCCATAGACTTTTCTCCTGAGTTTTGCATGGCTATCATCAGTTTCAATTTCTATAATTTTCTACACCAAATTACTATCTCAAAAAGAAATTCTCCCATCATCATCAACTGTATATGTATTTGAATGCATTTAAGAATTATTCTGGAAGACACACACACACTCCAATGGAATTACATTTAGAACAATTAAAAGAATGGACAGTTTTATGGCTTGAGTAACTTCTTCCTTCCACAAGTAAGTTGCATCTATGCGCATCCTGGTTTTCTTTTATTTCTCTCTCTTCCTGTGTGTGTGTGTGTGTGTGTGTGTGTGTGTGTGTGTTATAATGCCCATTATTACATGCGTGCGGTCCTCTTACTCTGTTGACCTGAGACTTAGATTTACAGAAGATAGCATCTTGCTTTCCAGGACACTGGGAAGCCACTCACTTCATCTGGAGCAGAGTGGTCCTGCTCACACTCATACTCACACACAGCTTGATAAGCATCTCCAATAGCACCCTGCTGCCCACACCGCCACCTTCCGACATGACTGCTACTATTCTTGTAGCTTCCTAGTGGATCCTCCCAGCTCCACATTCACCCTTCCAGTCCATTGTGTGAGTTTCACAAATGATCGAAGCATATCAATCCCCTACTTAAAACCCTCCAGTGATTTCCCATGAGTCCCTAGCTAACAAGGCTCTACAAGGCTCAGCTTACCATATCTTCCCAGGCACCTCCTTACTGTTTCCCTCACACCATGCAGGCTTACCTACCTTGCCCTTTTTCATTTTCCACGTAACTGCTTTCTCCTTATGGCTTTTGCATTAGCTACGCCCTCCAGGTAGAGGCTCTTCTTCCAGGTCACCTCCAAGGCTATCTGTTCAGCAAGATCATCTCTGACCTCCATATTTTATTAAAATATTTGCCATAAAATTTATTTATCCATATTCTGATTTGTATAGGATTGCCCCTAAACCTCTCTTTTCTCATTCTTACCTTAAAGGCAAAATTTTAAAACAGAATAATTTCTACCTTGAACAAGATTGAATTGCCAGGGACAGTCAGAGTAACTGGATCTCTATAAAACATTAAAAGCTGCAGAGTTAAAAAAAAAAAGTCCAGCAAACAGACTCCAATCTTCTGACTCACTATGTGCATTGTTTGATGGGAGCAGGCTCATCACAGTTAGGCAGAGCCATGTTTTCATCTCAGCCCTGGTTATTATTAGTCCTGGAGAAAAGCAAAGTCCTGCAGTATCACTTTCTCTAGCCGTGAAATGATGTGATTTGTAACTGTTCCATAGGACTGGCATGGAACTAAATGAAGTACAAAGCAGTAGTATGATCCTATATGCCCATAGTAGACACTCAAGGCACGTTAGCTCTTTCCCTGTTTCTGAGCTCTTTTTGCTCACTAACCAGCATCTTTATTTATGTTGCCTTCTACAGCTGGAGAGCTTGGAATCTGATGTCCAGAAAACCTTATTATTAGATTAAGTTAAAAATTCAAATTAGCAGCCTAGGAAAGTGGCTCGGTGGGTAAAGGACTCACTAAACAAGTGTGAGGACCAAAGCTCAGATTCCCAGAACCCACCTAAATGCCAAACAGGCATAATGGCCACCTGCAATCCCAACTCTGGGGAGAGAGCAACAAGGGCACCCAGAACAAACTGGCTAGCTAGACTAGCTGAATTGGTGAGCCCTGGGTTCAAGTAAGAGATTTCCTCAATACTTAATATTGAGGAAAGGGATCAAGACAGACACCAGATGCCAGCTTCTGGCACACACACGCACACACATGCACACACAACACACACACACACATACACATGCACGTTTTCTCATACATGTAGCACAGTGGTTCTCAACCTTCCTATGCTGCAACCCTTAATAGTTCATGCTGTGGTGACCCTACCCACAGAGTTAGTTTCATTGCTACTTTATAACTGTAATTTGCGACTGTTATGAATTCTAATATAAATATCTATTATGCAGGGTGTCTGATATGTGACTCCCGTGAAAGGGTTGCAGGTTCGAAATACACAGTTTGAGAACCACTGTTGAATGTCACTGCTAATCTTGAAACTCAGCTTGACACACCAAAGGAAGAAGAAGAACCCTCAGTTAAGGAATTACCCGGCTGGCTTGGCCTGCGGGCATACCTGTGAGGCATTTTCTTGATTACTAATTGAAGTAGGCCCAGGCTATCATAGATCAGAGGATCTGTAAGCAGGTAGGCCTGTATAAAAAAGGTAACTGAGCTTGTGCCTAGGAGCAAGCCAGAAAACTTCCTCCCTAAGTCAGTGCTTCATCACAGCAACAACAAAGCAAAGTAAAGCACACGAGCGAGCAAACACACGCCCATTCACACCACTCAGAAATACACATTTAAAAAAAAAAAAAAGGTTAAAATTGGGTGCAAATCTGGAAGTGATGCTAATGACAGAATAAACGTTTCAACCAAGTTGTTCCTCGTCTTAAGTTAAAACACCAAGTCCAGGACAAGGACAGCCGAATAAGTCAACAAGTATCTGCCATAAGGCCACAAATAGGCCCAGTACCGGTCTGTTATCTCAGCATTGCATTGGGGGAAAGTATCTGTCTTATGACTCACTGAAATTATAAAAGAGCGTACTGAGCATAATCCCTAGAGGAAGATGTGAAATTCAAATAAATCAATGGCTGTGGTATCCTAGAGCAATCTTATCTGATTTCCATGAGCACTCCTACAGCAGGGGAATTATACAAGGCCTGAATTATATGCAAGTCTTCAAAGCCTGACACAGTAAAATGGTTTGTTCTTAAAAGAAAAAAAAAGTGAGTGAATATTTTGACCTTGACTGTCAAAACACTGCTATGGATTTCCCTTTGAAGTATACCATTGAGAAGCCATCTCATCTTAAATCTCTATTAGTAATGCATGAAAAGTTTAAGTTCATAGACACACACTTTTTTTTTATCTTTATCTTAAGAGGGATAGACTGGTCACCAAAAAACTGACAATCTTGTTGCACAACTATCAGAACCATAGGTGGTCCAAGTTAGGATTAGTGTCTGCTCTGCTTACAGTACTACCTGGACAGAAAAGTAGAGGTCGCCTCTGTCATGACAAAGACACACCACCCCAGGTAGAATTAATACCAAGCAAGGGCAAAGATTGTGAGTCTGGTATCTGTGTAGTCTGGTAGACTGTGTAGTTCAAATCTCTCTTCCACACTTTACCAGTTGTGTCAACTTGGAGGTGACTTTACTCCTCTGTTCCCCGGTCTTCTTGTCTAGAAACTGGGAACTTGAATAGCTGTAGGGAGTAAAGCTCTGAGTGAATGTGTGCTCTGGATATGAGCACAGCCATGTTAACACCCCATCACCCACCCCCCATAGGCGTGGCAAAGCCTCCCCCAAGTGAGGCTCAGAAAACCGGCAGCGAAGCCTTCCTTAAATCCAGCTGCAAATGTTGATAGTGTATGCAGAAGTGTCCACCATAGTTTTCATCCTCCAGGAGTTTACAGCCTGAAAACTGTGGTGCCTGAGGAGACGGTGCCTACAGAGATTAGCTAAACCTGCCTCCTTGTTCAGATGTACACAATAACCCCACGTCCTTGTTCAACTGTGTAGAATAAGCACACTGAGTTTTTCTGGGATGCTGCAGCTTTTCCATCCTAGAGCCCAAGTGACGCAATGGCAGATTTTCTGTTAGGTCAACACCTTGAGCCATGCAGAGCTCAGCAAATAACAGCTCCTACACCATAGGCTTGTCATGAGGATTAGCGTGTAAAGATTTGAAAGGGATTCAGAAGGGCTTAATAAAGCCTTTATATACTTCAATGGTAATAATTCAAGGAAAATGGCCATTGTTTTTGCTTCATGGAATTCTGTCCTAAATTTGAAGGGATGAGATTAACATCTCCCTCAGCTATCAGTGGGGGATGAGAGATAGAGATCAGTT
>LR753712.1:0-48928 GCA_902729485.2 Mus minutoides
GTTTTACTTTCCCTTTGTTTCTATTTGGTTTATTTCTGCCCTGAGTTTGACTATTTTCTTCTGTCCATTCCTCTTGGCTATTATTGTGTGGGGTCCAGTGTGTGTTTTGAAGTTAAGTAATGTTTCTTTCATGGATGTAGGTGCTCTTGCATTTGTGGCATAGATGTTCAGAAATGATTCTTTTTCTTGCTGGATTTTTTCCCTTTGATGATTATGAAGTATCCTTACTGATAACACTTGAATTTTTTGTTGAAAATCTATTTTATTGGGTAATGTCATGACAACTCCAGCTTCCTTCCTAAGAACATTTGCTTGGAAGCCCATATTCCATTATTTTATTCTGGGATATTCAGTCTCTCATCTTAATCTTATCTTCTAGCACTGACAATCTTTATATGTCTTATTTTGGAATTTTGAGTTTTAGTAAGTGTCTTAGTCAGGGTTTCTATTCCTGCACAAACATTATGACCAAGAAGCAGTTGGGGAGGAAAGGGTTTATTCAGCTTACAGATCCATACTGCTGTTCATCACCAAGGAAGTCAGGACTGGAACTCAAACAGGTCAGGAAGCAGGAGCTGATGCAGAGTCCATGGAGGAATGTTCTTTACTGGCTTGCTTCCCCTGGCTTGCTCCACCTGCTCTCTTATAAAATGCAAGACTACCAGCCCAGAGATGGCACCACCCACAAGAGGCCTTTCCCCCTTGATCACTAATTGAGAAAATGCTTTACAGTTGGATCTCATGGAACCATTTTCTCAACTGAAGCTCCTTTCTTTGTGATAACTCCAGCTGTGTCAAGTTGACACAAAACTAGCCAGTACAGTAAAATATTGATTTTTTTGTTTATGTATTAATTGGACAGCACTACAAATCTGTAATTTTTAATAAGTAAGGTTTTTCTCCATGTTTGTTGCCTTTTTCATAGACAATTTCCACAATGAACTGTGAGTGATAGTCCTATATGTGTGTATAAGTTCAAGCATTTCAAACTTAGTTAGAGATCATAATCATTTAGTAAAATGTTGATTATAGGTACTTTTCTAAAACAGAAAGTGGTGTAGTTTTATGTTAAAGAACAATTTGAAACCACATGTGGAACAAACTTATTGCTGATAATTAGAACATAAGATACATGGACATGGCTGCTTTTAGTTCATGTGTTGCATAATATAAAAAAAATATGAATGGCAAAACTCTTTGTCTGTGAGTGTCCAACCAAGTTATGTTATTATAGAATAGTAAATATTATGTTACAGCACATTTTTGTTTTTGAAAAGTATTGTACATATCTTCCATATATAAGATAAATCTTAACATGCATTATTAACAACAGATGGCATAAAAGAATTAACCATTGTTTTCTAGGATCACATACTTTGCACCTTCCATATTTATATTCCCAAATACCACCCATGATTTGAAAGTGTATTTTAGTTATGGTTTTCCCATGCTAGGATTTAGTGTACCTTGTGATGAATACAGAACAATTAAATCTGAGAATATATCTCTTTCTATAATAAACATTGATCAGTGCTTGAAGTGTTCAGAGGACCACTTAACCAACAGATATCAAACAAACATCTTCTAAAAAAGTTGTGCCCTTCTTAGCTTATGAAGACCCTTTGGTTATGGCACTTACTGACTTGGCACTGTGCTTCTCTGCTTTTACAAATGTTGTATGTGTTTCTTCTTGAAATACAGAGACACTCCCATAGTTAAGGCAAATAATGAAACTCTCAGTTATATCCTACTCATCTCTGTCATACATAGTTTTATATATTTCTTGTTGTACATTAATCATCCCATTATGAACAGATGCATTCTGCAGCAGAAAACATATTCCAGTTTGCTCACTATGGTTTCCTCTACAGTGTTTACAAAGACAGTTCCTTTCGTACTGACATTCAAGGTCATTGTGCCAGGAAGAAAGTTCATGGGCTGCTTTTTAAGGTGAACCAAACTACATTATTCTCATATGTATCTTGATCCAAATTGTACTTTGTGGAATCTCTCTGGGATTTTCTTCATTTGTTCATTTTTTTGTTTTGTTTTGTTCTTTTTGTTTGTTTGTTTGTTTGTTTGTTTATCTTGTTTTGTTTTTGTTTTACAAGACAAGAGTTTCTCTGTATAGCCCTGGCTGTCCTGGAACTCACTTTGTAGACCAGGCTGGCCTCAAACTCAGAAATTAGCCTGCCTCTGCCTCACAAGTGCTGGGATTAAAGGTGCCCACCACCATGCCCGGCCCATTTGTTCACCTTGATTTACAAATGGTTCATGACCACATCATCATTTTTTTGCTGCAAAGGTTTACTGTTGGCTTCTATTATGTCCTAGAATACATGGGCTCTGTTGCAGCATCCAATTTTACTGTAGCTTTCCTGGCCAGGAATTTATCTGATTCATACAGTGGAAGTAAGCTCCTGACATTCAGCAAGCTGTTATTCTGCAGTGTCTGCATCACTTTTCTTCCTGAGTACCATGGAAACAAACGCAAGGCTATGGTTGCTATGGAGGTCTTCTGTATCTTGAACTCTTGTGCAAGACTACTTCTTTGTGTTTTTGCCTCAAAGTGCTATATTATTTTCTCAAGACCACAGAAAATTTCTTTTTACAATTCATGACACCACAATCTAAAACTTAGAATCTCAATCAAATTTAACCACTCATATAGCTTACCAAACACATCTATATCACTACAAGGTTGGATTCTACTACTCAAATATTATATCAAGATTTGAAGATTTTCCCATTACAAATGTAGAATACTGAAGCCGCCTGTGGCTTATGCTATCTGGGTTCCTGATGGGGAGGCCGGAGCTGTATAGGAGTGAAGGTAGAGAAGAGAACATGGAGGCCAAGATGCTGTTCAAAGACCCAAGGTTTAATGGCAGGAATTTACTTTTGAGAGGGGAAACCTGTCCCACCTGCCAGTACTTTCTGGGTGTCTGGCTCCATCTTGAAAGACCACATGCAGGAGGAGTCTGGTCTCCAGAAGGTCTTGACAGGCAGCAGGATCTTGGAGGAGGGCAGGGCTAATTGACATAACAAAATGAGCCTCCTACACCACAGGTGATCTCATATCAGTGGTGAGCAAGGTCTCAATCAGCCTGCTTCCAGGCTGGGAGCAGGTAGGATTCTAGCAAAATATCTCACTCACATAACAATAGAAGTCATCCAAGTCAGAAGGTGACACCCACAGGTGGTGACAAGGTCTGACCCAGCCTGCTTCAGGCTGAGGGGAGGGGAGGGTACAGAATACAATCTGAGTAAAAAGTTCAAAGTTATGACCTTACCTCAATCTACTGGAGCAAACTACTTAATCAGACACTTTTATATATCTAATGCTCAATATGTCTTGTTATTTAATTGCATGATATCTGGAAATTCTTTCTTTGAATTGGAAATCATTTCATTTGATATCCATTTTCAGTACAATTTTTAAAATATCACCTGAACAAATTTTGCTACATGGATAATATATATAAATTACCATTAATAGGACTAGCCCTTATAAAGAACTGCTGAAAGTTTTACAAAGATTAATTAAATGATTTTGTATGTGTGATGATGTCACTTTATATAGTATGATTAGAATTATTGTGTTTTATATTAATAATTTGGTGTCAATTTAAATTGAAGAATGCTCATAAGGAAGGGCTTTCAGGACTTATTTTGCAATGCTGTTGAAAACCTCATGGATAAGGATATAAAATATCCATAACAATATGTATCTATTTGTTGCTAAGTGGTCATATTACTAAATACTTTTATAGATACTTAGGATTATCATCCAAAATTTGACTCAAAGAAAATCATAAATGCTTATTTCTATCTTAATTGTATTACATACAACAGTCAATTCTGAAATGTTTAATGGTTTCAGGTATGGAGAATAAAATACAGGGTAGACCAAATGAAATTAAAGAGCTAAGCAAATACCCTCATCATCAAGGCTTGAGAAATATCATAGCATGGGAGGGACAAGAAATTAAGAACCAGTTACTAAGGAGTTGGGTGAAATGCTATATTTATAATATGAAGTTGCTGTTGTAGATCTAATTATAAAACAAAATACATATAAAATCAAAAAGAGTAAACCCTATGCTACATTTAGGCAACATTTTTGGATCTACTCAGCATATATATTATAGGCCCTAGGCTGTAGATTTTGCCTGTTGCAGGGAAACTCATTCTGTATTGAGGATATGGCATATGTTAAGATCTGTCACTAAACCTATATAAAATTTAGTATCACAGCATGTACCTACTGAGTTAATAAAAGCTAAAGCCAAGTATTAGGGTGAAGATTGTGATGAAATTAAGTGACAGTTGTATGTATTTCCAGAATGGATATGATTGGGTTGCATTCATTAATATATGGAACGAACAAAAGAAAGCAATTAAATTTATTTTCTAGGCTACTATACAAATGACATCAATATTTTGAAGCTTTCTTCCCAGTATTAAATATATAGGACCATGAAAATTTCATGAAATTTTGTGCTAAAATGTTGGTGTAATATGGGAATATTTTAATATATTTATTCATTTTATATCCTGACCACACTCCTGCTCATCTCCTTCTACACTTACCATTATAAACTTACTTCACCCATTTTCTGCTCCTGCCACAGAGAAGGATAACCCATCCCCTTGCTTACTGCTCCATGCAGTATGATTCAGTACATTACCTAACAGTGACAACCAACCAAGTGGTCCAGGATGTGTAAAGGGGAGTCAAAGCAGGGAATAAAAACTGAGACAAATCTGTTCCACTGCTTATGGGACCCACATGAAGACCAAGAATCACACTTGCTAAAATTTTGCAAAAGAACTAGGTATAGTTCATACATTTCTCCTCTTAGTTCCAGAGTAGTTGACTTTTTACTTCTTGTAAAACTTGCTGACTTCTCTTCCCCATTCATCACATTCCCAAGATAAGCCTGATATTTGACCTTTGTTCTTTGCATGTGCCTCTATTCTCTGCAGGATGAAGCTTCTCAGAACATCATTTATAATCCTTATTGCAGGCTCTTTCACATGTAATGGGTCTTAGTCTGGTGTTGTTATTGCTTGTCTGCTCCCCCAGAGACTGCTCCACACTTCACATCTTTCAATAGAAAATATGGGGTTGAAGGTTATTTGGGTACATTTTTATTCTACTCATGTCTTAATGTCCTGCTTCCATATAGGTCCTGGATGCCTCAGTATCTCTATTGTATTCTGGTAATAGTCTCAGCTAGCGTCACCGCCAAGGACTCCATTTATCCACCAAAGTCAACTCCAGGCTTCCAGCTAGTCACTAGTGATGTCTCCAAACTAATTCAATTCTAAAAGTCTGACAATATTGAAAATCTACTATTTTATGTAAACGGAGACATCGTACTTATTTAATGTTCATATGAACTAAGAATAGATTTTTTTAAGTGGACAAAAGAAGCATTTGTTAACAGATGAAAAATTTATCAAGGTAGAAATTTAATATTATTTTTGAAGAAAATTAAGTTCAAGAATTACTGTGCAGTCTAAAAAACAATAATTTACAAACCTCTAGACATCATATATACTATAATCTTAAGACATTCTAATAGAAAATATATGATTTGTTTATAGATTATTCCATGGATTCAGCATATGTGTAATCTACAATTTAAAAATAGGTTTTAAATCATTTAATAATTCATGATTTAAGAAGTCTACACCAGTAAAGAAAGTCATTGGACTCTTTAACGGAAATTGTGACGGGAATAATTCTCAGTAAAATTCCAGACATGGTGATATTCAGTTGTAGAATGTACATTTAGGAAAACATGTTAGTCAAAGTAAGTCTTTATTATAAGAAAGACCTATCTGTTTATTTTTGCAACTTTATGGCATAAAATGATGTTTAGGTTGTGATATGGAAATAAGTTTTATAATCCTTTCATATAATCTTGAGATTTGTTCAATTATAAACATCTTCTTGGGTACATGCAACATCCTTAATCATCAGGGAAATGCAGATCAAAACAACCCTGAGATTCCACCTCACACCAGTAAGAATGGCTAAGATCAAAAATTCAGGTGACAACAGTTGCTGGCGTGGATGTGGAGAAAGGGGAACACNGGTGATATTCAGTTGTAGAATGTACATTTAGGAAAACATGTTAGTCAAAGTAAGTCTTTATTATAAGAAAGACCTATCTGTTTATTTTTGCAACTTTATGGCATAAAATGATGTTTAGGTTGTGATATGGAATTAAGTTTTATAATCCTTTCATATAATCTTGAGATTTGTTCAATTATAAACATCTTCTTGGGTACATTCAACATACATATCTATTAACTCCTGATAGGGAACTCCAAAAATGTCCAATTATGTGAACCAGTATGTTTTATTGTTTTTGTTTATCACAATATTAGTGAACAGTTACTTACAGAATCAGAAAACACGCACACCATAACAACCCTGCATGAAAATAACCACACAAACATGGGAATCTGTTATACATTGCACAACCTCCAGTCCACTTAAAAGTTTAGAGACAGCATGTCTTTTCCAAAGGACTCTGGTCTAAACTTCTTCCAGGAAGATTTGTGTGTTTCTCCTTCTGGAAAAGTGGTATGAGCTCAGAATCTTCAATTCTTTTCTTCACTAAACAGTTTGTTTTCACAATCTTTATCAATTGCTATGAGTTGACTCTGGCAATAACACTGAAGTATGGATTCAAACACATCCACTAAGAAGACAGCTTCAGTCACATATCACATCTTCTTAGAAGAACTACAGAAATAGCTTCCCTAGCCAGTCTTTTCTTCTTCCTCACAGCACTAGGATTTAACTTCTCATGGAGAAGGCATTGAATGTAACTGAAGGATACTTGGTCTTATCTGTGACACCTGAGTCAAGATTACATAGGCAGACATAACATGCCTGTTATGAGGTTCGTTTAGTATGTAGTGTTATAGGCCAAGCAAAAATGTTGGTGATGATTCACCAATAGACTTTATCTCCTTCCCTCCCTGACAATGTAAAAACAAGTCAACATGCTAGGAATTTTCAGACTGGTCCTATCTTAAATACTTCATGTCCTACAATCAAAGAATGCAAGTACTGTGTCCTTAACTTGAAGCAATCCCACTAAAATCAGGGAATAGACAAAGATACCCACTTCCTTCCTACCTATTCAATAGAGTACTTGAAGTCCTAGCCAGAGAAATTAGACAAGGAAAGGAGATGAAAGGGTACGAATTGGAAAATAAGACATCAAAATAATACTGCTTGCAGATGATATGATCGTATATACAATATGTGAGGTGTTTTTGCTAGCTGAATAGTATTGTTTTGTGTTGGTGTGCCCTATTATGTGTGGGTTCACTTCTGAGTCTTCAATTATGTCCCATTGATTTACCTATCTGTCGCTGTACCATTACAATTATTATTATTATTATTATTATTATTATTATTATTATTATTATTATTATTATTATTTATCACAATTGCTCTGTAGTACAGCTTCAGGTCAGGCATGGTGATTCCACCAGAGGTACTTTTTGTTACGCTAGGTTTTTTTTATTCCACATGAATTTCCAAATTGCCCTTTCTAACTTGTTGATGAATTGAATTAGAATTTTGATGGTGATCACATGGAATCTGTAGATTGCTTTCAGCAAGATATCCATCTTTACTATAGTAATCCTGTCAATCCATGCGCATGGGAGATCTTTCCATCTTCTGAGATTTTCCTCAATTTATTTCTTCAGATACTTGAAGTTCTTAACATACAGATGTTTCACTTACTTAGAGTCACACCAAAGTATTTTATAATATTTGTGACTATTGTGAAGGGTGTTGTTTCCCTATTTTGTATTTCACCTTGTTTGTCCTTTATGTAGAGAAAGGCCACTGACTTGTTTGAGTTAATTTATATATACTGCTACTGCAATGATGCTGTTTATCAGGGATAGGAGTTTTCTGGTGGAATTTTTAGTGTCACTTATACATACTATCATATCATCTGCATATTTTTACTTCTTCCTTTAATTTGTATCCACTTGATCTCCTTTTGTTGTCTAATTGATCTGGCTAGAAATTCAAGACTATACTGAATAGGTAGGGAGAAGTGGGCAGCCTTGTTTATTCCCTGATTTTAGTGGGATTGCTTCAAGTTTCTCATCATTTAGTTTGAAGTTGGCTACTGGTTTGCTGTAGATTGCTTTTATTATGTTTAGGTATGGGCCTTGAATTCCTGATCATTCCAAGACTTTTATCATAAATGAATGTAGGATTTTGACAAATTATTTCTTAGCATCTAAAGAGATGATCATGGTGTTTTTGTCTTTGACTTTGTTTATATAGTGGATTAAATTGATTGATTTCCATATATTAAACCATCCCCAAATCCCTGGGATGAAGCCTAATTGATCATGATGGGTGATCATTTTGATGTGCTTTTAGATATAGTTTGTGAGAATTATATTGAGAATATTTGCATTGATGTTCATAAGGGAAATTGTTTTGAAGTTCTCTTTCTTTGTTGGGCCTTTATGTGGTTCAGGTATCAGAGTAATTGTGGCTTCATATAATGAATTCGGTTGAGTAACTTCTGTATCTATTTTCTGGAATAGTTTGAGGAGAATTGAAATTAGGTCTTCTTTGAAAATCTGTTAGTACTTTGTGCAAATTTCATCTGTTCCTTGGTTGTTGTTTTTTTTTTTTGTGGTTGGGAGACTATTAATGACTGTTTCTATTTCTTTAGCAGATATGAGACTGTTGAGATAGTTAATCTGATTCTGATTTAACTTTGGTATCTGGCATCTGTCTAGAAAATTGTCCATTTCATCCATGTTTTTTTTAGTTTTTTTTTTTTTTTAAGTATAGCATTTTGTAATAGGATCTGCTGATATTTTGGATTTCCTCAGGTTCTGCTGTTATGTCTCATTTTTCATTCTGATTTTGTTAATTAGGATTCTGCCCTTGTGCCTTCTAGTTAGTCTTGATAAGTGTTTACCTATCTTGTTGATTTTCTCAAAAAAACAAATTGGGGTTTGGTTGATATTTTGTATAGTTTTTGCTTCCACTTGGTTGATTAGATTCCTGAATTTGATTATTTTCTGCTGTCTACTCCTCTTGGGTGAATTTGGTTCTTTTTGTTCTAGAGTTTTTATGTATGTTGTCAAGTTGCTTCTCTATTTGCTCTCTAGTTTCTCTTTGGCGGCACTCATAGCTAAGTGTTTTCCTCTTAGGACTGCTTTCATTGTGTACCATAAGTTTTGATATGCTGTGGCTTCATTTACATTAGACTGTAAAAATGTCTTTATATTCTTCCTTTATTTTGTCCTTAACCGAGATATCATTGAGTAGAGTGGGCCTTCTATTATTATGTTGTTATAGTAAATCAGCATTAGTCTGTGGTGATCTGATAGGATTCTTGGGATTATTTCAATCTTCTGGTATCTGTTGAGGCCTGTTTCATGATCATCACCAATGATTAGAACTTGAGGCTGAAAAAAACACAATTATAAATATATGCACACATATTTGAAGAAGAGTTTCACAATCATATCACAACAACTGGGAAAAGCTAAAGAATGAGCTTACCCAGCCTCAGGTTTTTGATCTAGGTTAAAGCATCCGACTTCAACTACCTCTGGTTAAGTGCATATCGTATCTGATTGGAAGACAGTTGGAATTATCCTTGATATCTGAGCCAGTATAGCACAACAAAGAAAGGCATGCCTATTATGGAAGTACTTTAGTTTAATATGCCCTGTCAAAAGTCAAGCTTTATACCAAGAACCTTCATGTCCCTTTCTTGACAATGTAAATATAAATCAGCATAATAGAAGTTTTTTTATTCTAGAGCCAGGTTAATTGCTTCATGTCGTCAGTCAAAGTCTATAAGTACATTACTTTTAACCATGGGTTTTTACCATCTAGTCCTGGCAGAAAAACAAAACCAGCTTTTATAATTTGTGTTGATTCTAGAAATTCCCTGGCAAACAATTCACAGGAAGCTAAACTACTGAAAGCACAGATTTTCTTAGTTCATAATTATATAGTCTTAATTAATATCCTTTTCCCACCATATAGCATACCATTTAAAGTTGGTTTTATTCTTGAAATGAGCACAAATATACTTACAAGTTATTTGGAAGTATGATTATACTTTGTTGTCTTTGAAAGGGTTTCTCAATCTCATGTTAATAAGTGGTTAAAATTTTGTCATTTATGTAATGAAGCCATTTTCCAGCAGATAGGCAGGACAAAGCAACATACCAAACAAAAACTAGAGTAACAAAAGCAATCTTCATTTATCATTGTGAAAATCTATTGTACTCAATTTTCAGCAAAGGTTTACTGATCCCAGAAAATACAGCTAAAAAGATAATGAATTTGAACAACTCCTATTAACTTCTTTGCTGCAAAGATCAAGGTTTGTTACAAACCATTGATACGCATTACTAACCTAACTAGTTATCTCTAATCTTCAGACTTTCCCCCAGAGAAATTTAACTAAAAGCAATCTGTAATTTCTTACATACAGCCTTCCTACATATAACCACTCCAATTAACTCAGGAGGTCTCAATTAATAAGCTCAGACCTAGTGAGGAACAATGGTCAATATGGACATGATCTATCCTGCTGTCCTTGCTTATTGCCTGGATCAGAGTGGCACTGGGATAACACTGTTCCTGAGACTATCGCCACTCTTTTCACTACAGGGTGACTGGACAAAATATCTCCACTATTGTTATAACCTTTATTTGGAAGGAAATATAATCCTTTTATACTAGAGAGGGATGCAATTACCCAACTCCTGAAGAGACTTTACTGCATTTACCTTAGGTGTTCTATTATGGATATCAAATGAGCATTATTTCCCAGGAATTGAAAGATGTTCCTGAGAAGATTCTAAGCACAAAATTAGACTTTTTGAAATCATTTTTCTTCTTAGAAAATCCAGATTGACATAAATCTTCTCTCATTAGATTTCTAGTAACCCAAACAAACATATTCCCCCACTTTCTATGATCTCATAATTCAACCAATGTCTTTTATACATTATAGAGATCTTGATGCATGAAAGGGATTAAAAAAGCCACTATGATTCCATACTTGACTCACAGTCCCTGCTGTATTATACATTTATTTAACACTTTTGTGACATAGTTTAACATTGGGTGAATGAACTGTGCTTCAAACAAAATTCCTGATTCATTGTTCTCTGAGTGATATTTTTACTTCCTAAATCGTTCTTCAGCAACCACTGGAGAATAATCCTTATTGTAAGCACCTCATGCTACCACTCCATCAGGGAAGAAATTAGAGAATAATTTAGCTGAGCATGGTGGTAAATTCCTTTAATCCCAGCACTGGGGATTTCTGAGTTAGAGGCCTGCCTGGTCTGCAGCTTGTTTCAAAAAAAACAAAAACAAACAAACAACAACAACAACAACAACAACAAAAAACACCAAAAATGTGGGAGAGAGAGAGAGGAATTTAAATGTTTTCTAGAGAGAAAAATGAAGGCACAGCTTTCCTGTAATTATGGGACACAATGAAAGCTTTGGTAAGAGGAAAAGTCAAAGAACTAAGTCCCTTTATAAAGAAATGGAAGAGATCCTAATATAGCCACTTCATAGCTATTCTGAAAGATCTAGAAACAAGAGATGTAAACATAACCAAGAGGTTACAAGAACAGGAAATCAATTCATGGCTAAAATCAGAAAAAAAAAACAAAAACAAAAACAAAAAAACAAAAACAAACAAACAAACAAAACCTAAAGAGAAAAATAAAAAGAATCAACAAAACTAAAAGTTGTCTTTTTGAGAAATAAAACTTTTTATGTCTAAATAAAGGCATAAGTATAGTTTCAATTAAACATAATATAAAACAAAAAGGTAGATATAACAATTGAAATCAAAGGAATTAAAAAGTCATCATACATTATTAAATATGACTATACTCAACATAACTGAAAAATGTAGTTTAATTGATTATTTTATAGACAGATATCATGTACTAGCTTACTTATATCAGGAACAGGCAAAATATTGAAAGAATCCCATAACCATTCTGGAATTAGTAGTATCAATCAAAAATTACCTAAGCAAATACTGCCAGATGATTTCAGTGCAGAATTCTATCTGACCTTCAAAGATGACCTAATACCAGTACTCCTCACATTATTCCATGAAAAAGAAAAAGAAGCAGAAGGTACACAAATTCTTTCTCTGAGGCAACAGTTACACTGACACCTAAACCACACAAAGACCCAAGAAAGAAAGGGAACTTCAGACTGGATTTGTTTATGAATTTCTATGCAAAATTACTCAATAATATTCTCAGAAACAAAATTAAGAAACCAAAATAATCATTTACAATTACCAAGTAGCCTTATTCCCAGTGATTCAGTGATTATCCAATATAAAAAAATGTATCAATATAATACACTATGTAAACAAACTAAAGGAAAAAAATCATATGTTTCCATGATTAGACTCTTTCAGAGTCTAACACCCCTTCATGTTAAATGTTTGTAGTGATCAGGAATCCAAGGCGTAATAAAAGTAATATATACAAAAGCAACATAAAAAATCAAATTAATGGGAAGAAATAATACCAATCACATTAAAGTCAGGTACAAGATAAAGCTGCTCACAATTTTATATCCATTAATTATGGTATTCTATGTAATAGCTAAAGAAATTAGAAAACAAAAAGATATAAATGGGTTACAAATTGAAAAAGAAGAAATCAAGGTATTACTACATACAGATTATATGATAGTATATACAAACAAACCCCAAAATTTCACCAAAGAAACATCTGTAGCTGGGAAACAACCTCAGCAAAGTGGAAGACAATAATGTTAACTCAAACAATTCACCAGCCTTCCTTTATTCAAATGGCAATCAGGCTGAGAAAGAAATTGCTGAAATAACCACCAACCCATATAAAAACCAAAATATCATGCTGTAATTCTTACTCAGAAAGTAAATGATTAATGTGAGAACTTCAAACACTTGAAGAAAGAAATTGAAGAAGACCTCAGAAAATGGAAAGATCTACCATGATATAGGATTGGCATGATTACATAGTAAAAGTTGCCATCTTGCCAAATCACTTAACTGAACTGTACCACAATTCTTCAAAGTCGTGGAAAGAGCAATTCTCAACTTCATCTGGACAAACAAAAAATACATGATAGGAAAAACATTATCTAGCTGTACTAAAAAATCAAAAATAATAAAGTTCTCATGTGACAGACAGTTCAACCAATTGAATAGAATGGATGACCTAGAAATAAACCTACTCACCTATAAATACTTGAGCTTTGACAAAGAGGCCAAAAACACAGAGTGGAAGTAAAGAAATCATCTCCAATATATGTTGCTGGACTCCTTGTTTATCTGTATGTAAAAGAATGAGAAAAGATTCTTCTTTATCAGCTTGCCAAAAGCTTAAATCCAAGTTGATCTAGGACCTCAACATAAAACCCATCATAATTAATCTATTAAAGAGAAAGAGGAAAGAGCCTCAAACTCATTGGCAAAAAGGGAAATTTAAATTTTCTAAGCAGACAGGCAATGGCTTGGGCCCTAAAATCAACAACTGTTAAATGGGACCTCAGGAGACAGAAAAAAAATCTGTAAGGCAAAAGACACAGTTAATAGAACAAATTTGAAACCTACAGAGTAATAAAATAATCTCCAATAACCCTACAACTGATAGAGGGCTAATATCCAAAATACATAAAGAATTAAAGAAGTTGA
This sequence comes from Mus minutoides, assembly GCA_902729485.2. Lineage (NCBI taxonomy): Eukaryota > Metazoa > Chordata > Mammalia > Rodentia > Muridae > Mus > Mus minutoides. The sequence goes on from LR753712.1 coordinate 13,761, forward strand.
GCCCCCAAAAAAATCCACTTTAAAGAATGGAGTTCAGAGCTAAGCAGAGAATTCACAACAGAAGTATCTTGAATGGCAAAGTCTTCCAAGATGAACTCTCAATTCTGAATATCTATGCTTCAAATCCAAGGGCAACCACATTCATTAAGGAAACTTTAGTAAAGCTCAAAGCACACATTGCATCTCACACAATAATATTTGGAGATTTCAACACCCCACTATCATCAATGGACAGATACAGGAAACAAGAACTAAACAGAGACATATTAAAACTGACAGAAGTTATGTAACAAATGGATATAACAGATATATTCAGAACATTTTATCCTAAAACGAAAGGATATATATTCTTCTCAGCACCCCATGGAATGTTCTCCAAAACTGACCATATAATTGGTCCAAAAACAGGCCTCAATAGATATAAAAATATGGAAATTGTCCCATGCATCCTATCAGATCACCACAGACTAAGGCTGATCTTCAAAAAATAACATGAATAATATGAAGCCAACATTCACATGAAAGCTGACCAGCACATTAATCAATGATACCTTGGTCAAGGAATAAAGGAAGAAAGAAATTAAAGACTTTTTAGAGTTTAATGAAAATGAATCCACATCATACCCAAACTTATGGGACACAATTAAAGCATTCTTTTGTTTGTTTGTTTGTTTGTTTTGTTTGTTTGTTTGTTTGTTGTTTTTTGTTTGTTTGTTTGTTTCGAGACAGGGTTTCTCTGTATAGCCCTGGCTGTCCTGGAACTCACTTTGTAGACCAGGCTGGCCTCGAACTCAGAAATTCGCCTGCCTCTGCCTCCCGAGTGCTGGGATAAAAATCATATCTCTGAGTACCTCCTTAAAGACACTAGAAAGAGAATATAAGAGCAGCTTGACAGCACACCTAAAAGCTCTAGAACAGTACGAAGCAAACTCACTAAATAGGAGTAGATGGCAGGAAATAATCAAACTTAGGGCTGAAATCAACCATGTGGAAACAAAAAGAATTATTCAAAGAAACAACCAAACTAGGAGTAGGTTCTTTTAGAAAATCAACAAGATAGGTAGACCCGTAGGCAGACTAACTAGAGGGCAATGGGACAGTATCCTAATTCACAAAATCAGAATGAAAAAGGAGACTTAACATTAGAACAGGAGGAAGTCCAAAAGGTCATCAGATCCTACTAAAATGGGCCATACTCAACAAAATTGTAAAACCTGGATGAAATGGACAAATTCCTAGACAGATACCAGATACCAAAATTAATTCAGGATTAGATTAATGATATACAGTCCCATAGCCCCTAAAGAAATAAAAGTAGTTATTAATAGTCTCCCAAGCAAGCAAGCAAGCAAGCAAGCAAAAAAAAAAAAAAAAAAAAAAAAAAAAAAAAAAAAAAAAAAAAAAAAAAAAAAAAAAAAAAAAAAAAAAAAAAAAAAAAAAAAAAAAAAAAAAAAAAAAAAAAAACAAAACACAGGACCAGATGGGTTCAGTTCAGAATGCTATCAGACCTTTAAAGAAGACATAATTCCAATTCTCCTCAAAATCTTCTAAAAATAGAAACAGAATGTACTCTACACAATTCATTCTACAAAGACACAATTACTCTGATAACTAAACCACATAAATACAGAACAAAGAAATAGGACTTTAGACCAATTTACCTCATAAATATCCAGTCAGAAATACTCAATAAAATTCTCCTATACGGAATCAAAGAACACACCAAAATGATCATCCATCATGATCAAGGAGGCTGCATCCCAGGGATTCAGGGATGGTATAATATATGGAAAAACATCAATGTAATCTACTATATAAACAAATTCAAAGACAAAATTCACATGATCATTTCATTAGATGCTTTGAAAGCATTTGACAAAATTGAACACCCCTTCATGATAAAAGTCATCAAATTCAAGGTCCATACCTAAACAATAAAAATAATTATATATAGTATATAAGATATACTATAGATAAGTAAGATATATATACATACATATCAAGAAGATGGACTCTAAAAACCAAATAACCCTATTTAAAAAATGGTATAAAAGTCTAAACAAAGAATTCTCATCTGAGGAATCCATAAGGGATGAGAAGCACCTGAAAAAAATGTTCAACATCCTTAATCATCAGGGAAATATAAATCAAAACAACCCTGATATTCCAACTCAAAACAGTCAGAATGGCTAAGGTCATAATTTAGGTAACAACCACAACAACAACAACAACAACAACAACAACAAATAGGTAACAGCAGATGCTGATGAGGCTTTGGAGAAAGGGGAACACTCCTCCATTGCTTGTGGGATTGCAAGCTGGTACAACCACTCTGGAATCAGTCTGGGGGTTCCTCAGAAAATTGTACATAGTACTATGGGAAGATCAAGCAAACCGCTTCTGTGCATATACACAGAAGATGCTCTAACTTATAATAAAGACACAAGCTCCACTATGTTAATAGCAGCCTTATTTTTAATAAGCAGAAGCTGGAAAGAACCCAGATGTCACTCAACAGAGGAATGAATACAGAAAATGTGGTACATTTACATAATGGAATACTCCTCAAGTATTAAAAGCAATGAATTTATGAAATTCTTACAAATGGACATATCTGGAGGATAGTATCCTGATGAGGTAATCCAATTACAAAAAACAAACAAATAAACAAACAAACAAACAAACAAACAAAAAAAACCACATAACATGTACTCACTGATAAATCGATAGTAGCACAGAAACTTAGAATACCCAAGAAACTCAAGAAGAAGGAAGACCAAAATATGGACACTTCGTTCCTTCTTAGAATGGGGAACTAAATACCCATGGCAGGAGTTACAGAGTCAAAGTTCGTAGCTGAGACAGTAGAAAGGACCATCCAGAGACTGCCCCACCTTGAAATCCATCCCAAATACAACCATCAAACCCAGACAATATGGCATATGCCAGCAAGATTTTGCTGACAGTACCCTAATATAGCTGTTTCTTTTGAGGTTATGCCAGTGCTGGTAAATATAAAAGTGGATGCTCACAGTTACATATTAGATGGAACATAGGTTCCCTAAAGAAGGAGCTAGAGAAAGTAACCAAGGAGCTAATGGGGTCCACAACCCTATAGGAGGATCAATAATATGAACTAATTAGTCCCCCACAGAACTGTGTCTCTAGTCGCATATGTAGCAGAGGATGGCCTAGTCAGCCATCAATGGGAGGAGAGGCCCTTGGCCTTGCAGTTACACTGTAGTTCTTAATCTAATAATTATAATTATAATTATAACTAAATTATATATATATATAATTATACTTATAATTATACTTATAACTTATAATTATAATTATAACTTATAATTATAACTAAATACTAATTATTTTAAGTTATTATTCTTTATTCTGTTTTCCTTTGTCCCATGTTAAACTTTATTCTTAGCTTTTATGTACATTCAAATAACAGGATCTTTCCTTTCTCCTCACATAAAATTCCATCTAAGGTTTTCCATCTAAGAATTACTACAAAAAGATGAGCGATTTAGTGTAAAATTCATGAAAATTAATATTGGGAATTCAGCTTCAAATTATAGATGACATGGGAATAATAGCCTACTGAATAATTCAAATTATTTCATTCATTACATAAACTAATTATTTATAAATAATAATGACATTTCACAATAATTTAGTTGTAACATAATAATATTCATTCCTCCTTTCTCTATATTGCTTCTATTACTTTTCAAAAAAATCTTCTACCAAATTTTGGCTGTGATTCTTGATAATTCATTATGTATAGTTAGTGTTGCTAGACTGCAAAGATTTAGGGCCATTTACTAGACAGTATATACTCTAGAATAATCCATGTCCTAAAAAAATAATGAGTTTTTCTTCAAAATGCTCTCTTTATTTATAATTTAAATTATGTAGGTGGAGACCTAAATAAGGTCTCCTGAACTTATGCCAGTGTTTTCAATTTTTGATATTTTGGAGATTTTGTACAATTAGAATTTCAAGAACAGCATCCTATTATAAATATAGAATATCACAACACTTCTAAGAGATTGGCCAATATTTTCCAAGCCTTGATCGGGAAGCTGTTTTACTTAAGGTGGAGAACCTGAATTGTTCTTCTTCGTAGTTTAAACCATTGTGTATTTCTTAACTAAATTCTATGTGTAATATAAATAATCACCTATGACAAAGTTTAAGAGAACTCTATATCCTAAAATATAAACATCAACACATTTTGATAATGGTCACTTAGCAAAATATCAACAGATTTTTATGGACTTGTATGTATCCTCATTCATGAGGCTTTCAGCAGAATTACAATATAAAATATGGAGTATCTTCATTATGATCAGATATCAAATTGAAACATAAAGCAGTGATACCATCATAATTTTTTATCAATCCACATCCTGGAATATCATGTTACACTGAAAATTTTTAATTGTTCTTTATAAAATTCTTTGCAGAACAATAACAATATAAGAGGATTCCTTCTTAATTTTTAAATGTATGTATGATCAACATGGCAATATTTTTATAGAAAGTAACAATTATACACAGTATATACAAGTAGGTTGATAAAACATGAAAAAAATTTGCAAAACCAAGTGCCAATTTTCAGACACCTGACAGTTTTATAATAAAAACAAACAGGAATTAGAGGTATAAAAGTATTTGATTACACAATTTGATTCAACAAACTTAAGTCCAGGTCATGTGTTTGAATTTTATTATACGGTATATGATCTACATTGTTTACCTGATAGAATTTCTATATTTCAACATAATACTTGAGGAGTAGAAGCAGCTATATAAAAAATTATATAATTTTGGTATACTATATAAGTGGTTAAATTAAACTTATATTTTAAGCTTAAGGACGTGGTTTCCTGAACTTGTGAAAAGAATTTGTGTGTGGTCTTAATAAAATAATATAGCATTTGGGGGAAAAAATGCAAAGGAGCAGCCCTGCACTTGAAGCCAAGATACAGAAAACTTCCACAGCAACCATAGTCTTGCCTTTGGTGCTATGGTAGACAGGGATGAAAGTGATCCAGACACTGCAGAACACCAGCATGCTGAATGTCAAGAGCTTGGCTTCATTGAATGTATCAGGCAGATTCCTGGCCAAAAAAGCTACAGTGAAACTTGCTAGAGCAACAGAGCCCATGTATCCAAGGACACAGTAGAAGGCAATCACTGAACCTTTGTTGCAAACAATGATGATGTGGCCATGTACCACGTGTACATCAGCATCAACAAATGGAGGAGAAGTTCCCAGCCAGATTCCACAAAGAATCAGCTGAATCATGGTGCATATGAGAATGATGTATTTGGGTGCCCCTGACACAAGCAGCCAACTCATTCTTCTTCCTGGGAAAGTTATCTTGAATGCCAGTAGGACAGTAATTGTCTTAGCCAAGATAGTAGAGGTAGCCACTGTGAAAGCAATGGCAAATGTGGTCTGCTGCAGGATACAGATGACCAAAGTGGGATGACCAATGTAAAGCAAGGAACATATAAAACAAAATATGAGGGAGATCAGTAGTACATAGCTGAGAGTTCGGTTATTGGCTTTGACTATTGGAGTTTCTCTGTTTTTCAGGAAGAGGNTACACCAGATGTAAGGACAGAGAAGCATAGAGCAAAGCTAGCCAGAGCCTGTCCCAAAGGTTCTCTATAATCTAAAATAGCCACAACTTTTTGGAGGCAGAGAGTATGGTCTTCATTTGCATATTGATCTTCTGGACACTTCACACACTGATCCATGTCTAATATAGGAATGAAAGTGTTATCAGAAATATTTATTATAACTTACAAGAATACTGAATTAATGCATTGGAAAAGTCATAGCTAAATTAGATTTGTATCTTGTGATATATGTAAATTTAAATGTTGAAGCTGCATAGTATTTGATACCTATTTTAATGTTTGTTAACTTTATAAAAGATTGGCTTATAACTACCTTATATATTCAAAATATTTATAGCATATTTTAAAAACTCATACCATCACATAATTTTCTTTTTTTTAAGCAAGCAAGAAATAATTCATATATTTATTTTCTCACTGATCTTGACTATAAATGTGACACTTATTTTTTTCCAACTTTTATTAGATAATTTCTTCATTTACATTTCAAGTGTTATCCAGAAAGTTCCCTATACTCTCCCCCCTCCCGGCCCTGCTCTCCTACCCACCTGCTCCCACATCTTGGCCCTGGCGTTCCCCTGTACAGGGACATATAAATTCTGCATGACCAAGGGGCCTCTCTTCCCAATGATGGCCAACTAGGCCATCCTCTTCTATATATGCAGCTAGAGACATGAGCTCAGGGGGTACAAGATATTTGCACAGTCAGATATCTTAGATTGATCATTCATGGAAACATACTTTTGTAATTAAATTATGCTCTATATTATGCAAAAATAACTAATAATTGGCTGTGTGCATACATATTACTCTTTTAAGATCTGTAATTATTTTGTTCTACATGTGGTCCCAAGTTGATTGTTGGACAAATAAATTATTTCCACTCCTTATATTTGAAAATAATTTATAATCAACCTGTTACTAAAACATTTTAATCCTTAACTATGATGTCAATAATTTAATTTACACAAACAAATAATATAGTCCTTAAGATATGAAAGGGACAGATACCACTGGAAATAATTATAGTAAAATTAAGAGTTTTGGAGTCTTTTTTAATGAATATATCTATAAAATTGATTTCTCATTTAAAACTTATATTTCCAAAAGTAGTAGTTTTCATATTGTAACATTTAGTAGATGAAAATTTGTTGTGAGTTTATATACTGTATTTTCTAAGATGATCACTAATAAAAGCCATAAAATCTCAACAAGAGAATCTTAACCATAGGTTGGGTGAGAACAAATACAATAAACATAACAAGGTGGTGTAAGGAAAGACTATCAGGCAACAATCTTACACAGAGAACTAAAGACAACCAGGGAATGTTGAGAAACTTTGCTTGAGTAGAGAATACCCACCAATTATCCTTGAATAACAAAATAATCTTCCCCCAAAACACATGTAGTACTATACAAATTAACTTATTGTGCTTAGAAATATTTTACGTACAGAAAATCTTTGAGTACAACAGCAATTAAAAAATTATTCACAAATTTGAAAGGTAGTAAAGAGGGTTGATTTTGCAGGAATCATAGGGAAAAGTAAAATGATATTATTGTATTATAATCTTGGTAGTAAAAGTATCAAATTAAATTACTGATAATATCAAGGAAGGAAAAGACATAATGAGAAATTTAACACCTAAAATTTTAAAATGTCGAAAATGAAATATTTAGTTTCATGATTCAATTCATGAATTTTGCTAAAGCACATTTTCCTCCAGTTCTTATAATTTCTGTCATTTTTGACAGCCCAAAATTTATGTTTGTGGTATTTATACTGATATATCTAAATAATATTCTATTTCTCAAAAAATTCATGACACAGAGGCTTATAACATTTTTCTACTTGTATCATTTAAACTTTCACTACAATGTATTCTGTTCTCTTGTAATTTTACCTGAATCAGATTTAGCATCATGAATAATGATAGTGTTATTCCAGTACTGTCTCGTATTGAATGATGTACATTCCGTTTCATTTAACATTATCTCACTTATTGTACTGAACAAAGGTGTCTAAATTAGTGAATACAAGTATTCAAATAATCCATATTTCTATTTTTCAAAAATAATCATGTACTATATTATACATATATACATATGTATTACATATTATTACATATATACATAGGTATTATATATTATATACATTTGTATATGTATATTATATATAATACATATATATGTGTGTGTGTATGTGTGTGTGTGTATGTATTACAATTATAGTACTTTTTAATATAGAACACATGCATACATATTCAAGGCTTTATTAATTATAAAAAGAAGTAAAATCCTATGTTCAACAACAGGACATACTTACCAGAAGAAGTGGTAGTCTGTTTGTAGACCCTAGCCACCTTTTCTATTATGTCATACATATTTCTCAAATCTCAATTAATATAGTAATAAAATAACTTAAGTAGCATTATTTCAAAACAGTTCATGCCTCCTGTGGATCTATCAGACTATCAACCTGGTCTTCCATTAACCAGCAATCAACACTAACTAGCCTTGTCCATGAACACACTAGTAGAGCAGGCAAAACAGCCAATCCAAACTCTGAAAATATAGACAGGAATCAGAAATCATGGAGCAAAATCCCATGCAACAAAGACAAAAACTAGAGTCAGCTGGTAGACCTATAATCAACAAATATTTAAATACCTAAATGCCCCAAACCAATAAAATACAGGGCAATGTGTCTCCTGCCATGGGAGGTCCTGATCTTCCAACATAGCTAAAGTACAATTAAAAGACCATAGAATTATGTATAAAATATTATGATTAGTATGGTCTTTGAAAAAAATTAAAAATCACTTGAAGAAATTTGGTCAACAGAAACAAAAACAAAACCAAATTTAAACAATATATTGTCTAAATATATTTAAACACAATCCAGACCTAAAGAGGATAATAGAAGAAAAAAAAAAACCAAAAATTGTTGATTCTTAATATCTCTCAATATTAATGGACTTATTTTCCCAAGAAAAAGACATAGACATAGGCTGTACATTTAAATAGGACCAGCATTTTGCTTCATAAAGGAAACCCACTTCAGTGACAAAGACAGATACTACTTCAAAGAAAAATGTTGGAAATTATTTCCCAGCAAATGGATGAAAGAAGCAAGCTGGGATACCAATTCTAATATCCTATAAAATAGATTTTCTTTTTCCTTTTTTTAAAGATTTATTTTATTTATTATACGTAAGTACATTGTAGCTGTCTTCAGACACTCCAGAAGAGGGAGCCAGATCGGATGGTTGTGAGCCACCATGTGGTTGCTGGGATTTGAACTTATCACCTTCGGAAGAGCAGTCGGGTCCTCTTACCTGCTGAGCCATCTCACCAGCCCCTCTTTTTATTTTTTTATTTTTTATTAGATAATTTCTTTATTTACATTTCAAGTGCTAAACCAGAAATCCCCTATACCCTCTGCCAGCCCTGCTCCTCTACCCACCCCCTCTCACTACTTGGCCCTGGCATTCCCTTGTTCTGGGGCATATAAACATTGCTAGACCTAGGGCCTTTCTTCCCCAATAATTGCCAACTAGGCCATCTTCTAATACATATGCAGCTAGAGACATGAGCTCTGGGGGTTCTGATTAGTTCATATTGTTGTTCCATCTATAGGGTTGCAGAGCCCTACAGCTCTTGGGTACTCTCTCTAACTCCTACATTGGGGAACCTGTGTTCTGCCCTATTGATGATTGTTAGCATCCACTTCTATATTTGTCAGGGACTGTCAAAGCCTCACAGGAAACAGCTATATCAGGGTCCTTTCAGCAATATCCTGCTGACATATGCAGTAGTGTGTGCATTTGGTGGCTGATTATGTGATGGACCACCCGGGTGGGGCACTCTTTGGATGGCCCATAATTTCATTTTAGCTCCAAACTTTGTCTCTGCACTTCCTTCAATGTATATTTTATTCTATATTCTAGGGAGGAATGAAGTATCCAAGCGTTGGTCTTTCTTGATATTCTTATGTTTTGGAAATTGTATCTTGGGTATTCTAGGTTTCTGGGCTAATATCCACTTATCAGTGAGTGAATATTAAATGACATCTTTTGTGATTGGGTTACCTGACCCAGGATGATATACTCCAGATACATCCATTTGCTCAAGAATTTCATAAAGTCATTGTTTTTAATAACTGAGTAGTACTCCATTGTGTAAATGTACCACATTTTCTGTATCCATTCATCTGTTGAGGGACGACTGTGTTATTTCCAGCTTCTGTGTATTATAAATAAGGCTGCTATGAACATAGTGGAGCATGTGTCCTTGTTACCAGTTGGAATACCTTCTGGGTATATGGCCAGTAGAGCTATTGCTGGATCTTTCTGTAGTGCTATGTCTAATTTTCTGAGAAACCGTCAGACTGATTTCCAGAGTGGTTGTACCAGTTTGAAATCCCACCAGCAACGAAGGAGTATTCCTATATCATCACATCCTCGCTAGCATCTGCTTTCACCTGAATTTTTTATCTTAGCCATTCTGACTGGTGTGAGGTGAAATCTCAGGGTCGTTTTGATTTGTATTTCTCTGATGATTAAGGATTTCAAACATTTTTTTAAGGTGCTTCTCAGCTCTTTGGCATTCTTTAGTTGAGAATTCTTTTTTTTTTTTTTCTACTTTTATTAGATATTTTCTTCATTTACATTTCAAGTATTATCCAGCTAGTTCCCTATATCCTCCCCCCTCCCGGCCCTGCTCCCCTACCCACCCTCTCCCACCCCTTGGCCCCTGCGTTCCCCTGTATTGGGGCATATAAAGTCTGCATAACCAAGGGGCCTCTCTTCCCACTGATGGCCAACTAGGCCATCCTCTTCTATATATGCAGCTAGAGACGTGAGCCCAGGGGGTACTAGTTAGTTCCTGGTTATTCTTCCACCTATAGGATTGAAGACCCCTTCAGCTCCTTGGGTACTTTCTCTAGCTCCTTCTTCCTTGGGAGCCCTGTGTTCCATCTAGTAGCTGACCGTGAGCTTCCACCTCCATGTTTGCCAGGCATTGGTATATTTTCCCCTGAGACCTCTATATCCGGGCCCTTTCAGCACCATCTTGCTGGCATATGCNGAGTACATGTTATGTGAGTTCTTTTGTGAATGGGTTACTTCACTCAGGATGATGGCCTCCAGGTCCATCCATTTGCCTAGGAATTTCATATATTTATTGTTTTTAATAGCTGAGTAGTACTCCATTGTGTAGATATACCAAATTTTTTGTATCCATTCCTCTGTTGAGGGACATCTGGGTTCTTTCCAGTTTCTGGCTTGTTTAGCTCTGTACCCCATTTTTATTGGGGTTATTTGAATTTCTGCTGTTCAGCTTCTTGAGCTCTTTATAAATATTGGATATTAGCCTCCTATCAGATTTAGGATTGGTAAAAATTTTTGCCCAACCTGTTGGTGGCCTTTTTGTCTTATTGACAGTATATTTTGCTTTACAGAAGCTTTGCAATTTTATAAGGTCCCATTTGTCGATCTGTGATCTCACAGCACAGGCTATTGGTGTTCAGTTAAAGAATTTTACCCCTGTTCCCATATCTTCAAGGGTTTTCCCCACTATTTCCCCTATAAATTTTAGTGACTCTGGTTTAATGTGGAGGTCTGTGATCCACTTAGACTTAAGATTTGTACAAGGAGTTAAGAATGGATCAATTCGCATTCTTCTACATGTTGACCTCCAATTGTGCCAGCACCATTTGTTGAAAATGCTGTCTTTTTTCCACTGGATAGTTTTAGCTCCCTGTCAAAGATAAGGTGACCAAAGGTGTGTAGGTTCATTTCTGGGTCTTCAGTTCTTCTATTCCATTGGTCTGTCTGTTGTTATACCACTACCATGCAGTTTTTACCACAATTGCTCTGTAGTACAGCTTGAGGTCAGGCATGGTGATTCCACCAGAGGTTCTTTTATTGTTGAGGATAGTTTTTGCTATCCTAGGTTTTTATTATTCCAGATGAATTTGCAAATTGCCCTTTCTATCTCAGTGAAGAATTGAGTTGGAATTGAATCTGTAGATTACTTTTGGCAGGATAGATATTTTGACTATATTAATCCTGCCAATCCATGAGCATGAGAGATCTTTCAATCTTCTGAGATATTCTTCAATTTCTTTCTTCAGAGACTTGAAGTTCTTGTCATAAACATCTTTCACTTCCTTAGTTAGAGGCACACCAAGGTATTTTATATTATTTTTGACTATTTTGAAAGGTGTTGTTTCCCTAATTTCTTTCTCATCCTGTTTTCTTTTTGTGTAGAGAAAGGCCACTTATTTGTTGAGTTAATTTTGTATCCAGCTACTACACTGAAGCTTTTTATCAGATTTAGGAGTTCTCTGGTGGGATCTTTAGTGTCACACATATATATATATATATATATATATATATATATATTATCATATTATCTGCAAATAGTGACATTTTGACTCCTTCCTTTCCAAATTGTATCCCCTTGATCTCCTTTTGCTGTCGAATTGCTCTGGCTAGGACTTCAAGTACTATATTGAATAGGTAAGGAGAAAGTGGGCAGCCTTGTCTAGTCCCTGATTTTAGTGGGATTATTCCAGCTTCTCTACATTTAATTTGATGTTGGCTAGTGGTTTGTTTTATATTGCTTTTATTATGTTTAGGTATGGGCCTTGAATCCCTGATCTTTCCAAGACTTTTATCATGAATGGGTGCTGGATTTTCTCAAATGATTTCTCATCATCTAAGGAGATGATCATGTGATTTTTGTCTTTGAGTTTGTTTATATAGTGGATTACGTTGATGCATTTCCATATATTAAACCATCCCTGCATCCCTGGAATGAAGCCTACATGGTCATTATGGATGATCGCGTTGATGTGTTCTTCGATCCGGTTGGTGAGGATTTTATTGAGCATTTTTGCATCAATATTCATAAGGGATATTGGTCTAAAGTTCTCTTTCTTTGTTGGGTCTTTGTGTGTTTTAGGTATCAGAGTAATTGTGGCTTCATAGAATGAATTGGGTAGAGTACCTTCCATTAAAATAGATTTTCAAACAAATTTATCCACAAAAAAAGAAAAAAAAAAAAAAAACAAAAAACAAAGATGAGGATGAATACCATATACTGATTAATGGAAAAATTCTGCAGGATGAGCACTTGAATATCTTGATTATCTCTTCCCCAAAAGAAAGGACACCCACATTTGTAAATGAAACATAAGGAAGTTCAAGCTACACATTTAACCTACATTACACAATAATAGGAGACTTTGACACTCCACTTGCACCAGTGGAAGGTTATGGAAACAGAAAGTAAGCAGAGACAACAGTGAAACTAAGCGAATGTGTAAACCTATGGACTTAATACATATCTACAGAACATTTCACCCTGAAAGAAAGAATATACCTTCTCAGAACCTCATGGTAACCTCTCAAAAATTGACTATATAATCAGACACAAAACAAGCCTCAAAGAATACAAGAAAATTGAAGTAATCTCATGCATTCTATCAAATCAGCATAGACCAACGGTGCACTTTCACAACAACAAAACAAAAGGAAGCCCAAATATACATGGAAGATGAACAACTAGTTCCACAATGACAAATTAGTCAATGAATAAAGACACAAAGAATTAAAGAAGTTTTAGAATGTAATGAAAATGAAAGCAAAAACGTACCCAAACTTATGGGCCCCAATGAAAGCAGTGACAAGCAGAAAAATCATAGCTCTGAGTGCTTCCAAAAAAAATTTGGCAAGAGTATATCCTAACAGCTTAATAAAATATCAGAAAGATCAAGAACAAATCAAAGCAAATATATCTAAGAGGAGTAGACAATATGTAATAATCAAAGTCAGTGATGAAGTTATCCAATAGAAACAAAGAGATCTACTCAAAGAATCAACAAAACAATTAGGTAGAACATTGAGAAAACCAATAAGATTGATAAACCCTTAGCCAGTGCCTTAGTCAGGGTTTCTATTCCTTCACAAACATCATGATCAAGAAGCAAGTTGGGGAGGAAAGTGTTTATTCAGCTTACACTTCCATGTTGCTGTTCATCACCATAGGAAATCAGGACTGCAACTCAAGCAGATCAGGAAGCAGGAGCTGATGCAGAGGCCATGGAGGGATGTTCTTTACTGGTTTGCTTCCTCTGGCTTGCTCAGCCTACTCTCTTATAGAAGCCAAGACTACCAGCCCAGAGATGGTCCCACCCAAAAGGAGCCTTTCCTCCTTGATCACTAATTGAGAAAATGCCTTACCATTGTATCTCATGGAGGCATTTCCTCAACTGAAGCTCCTTTTTTTGTGATTTCTCCAGCTGTGTCAAGTTGACAAAAAACTAGCCAGTACAGACAGTATAATGAGAGGACACATAGACCATATTCAACTTAACAAAATCAGAAAGGAAAATAGAGACATAACAACAGGAACTGAAGAAATTAAAAACTTACCAAATCTAACTACAAAAACCTACACTCAATAAAATTAGTAAATATAGATGCAATGGATGATGATTTTGATACCATAGGCCAAAGTTAAATCAGTATCAGAGAAACTATTAAACAAACAACCTCCAATAAAATTGAATCAGTCAGTCAAAGTCTACAAAGAATAAAATCCCCAGGACCAATTGGTCTTCATGTAGAATTCATTCAGTCCTTCATAAAAGACCTAATGTCATTACTTCTCACACTCTTTCATTGAAAGATTGAAACTTTTGAGGAGAAACACTACCTAGTAAATTCTATGAATCTACAGCTAAATTGATACCTTAATCACACAAAGAACCAAAAATGAAAGATAATTTAAAACCACATCAATAGGAGGAAATACCCTTTGCACTGAGAAGGCTCAATTCCATTCCCAGAAGAGAGTGCAGGAGTGGGAAGATGGGGAACCACATGCATAGAAGCAGGGGGAGAAAGAATGAGATAGGGGAGTTTTGTAGGAAACACTGGGAAAGGGGATCACATTTGAAATGTATATAAATAAAATATTGTATAAAATAAAAATATGTTCAATATCCTTAGTCATCAGGAAAATCCAAATCAAACAAGCCTGAAATTCTACCTCATGCCCATCAGAATGGCTAAGATCAAAAACTCAAGTGACAGCAGATGCTTACAAGGTTGTGGAGAAAGAGAAATATACTTCCTTTGCTGCTGGGATTGTGAGATGGTACAACCACTGGAAAAAGTCTGGTGGTTTCTCAGAAAATTGGAACCAAGAGATTCCCAGGATACAGGAGGGAGGATAGTATCTGAAAAACCCAACAAATTGGAGATGGAACCTATAGAGACTACATCTAGTAGATAGGCATGGCCCCCGGTTGAGCAATGGTGCTACACACCCACCTCCAAAATTTCAATCCTGAATTCTGATTGTTAAAACAAAGTGCAGGGACAAAGAGTGGAGTAAAGAATCAAAGTAAGGCCATTCAGAGACTGCCTCACCTATTCAACTATCCCTTCTGCAGAAACCAAACCCAGACACTATTGCTGATACAAAGAAGTGCTTCCTGACAGGAGACTGATATAGCTGTCAGAGAGAAGTTCTACTACAGCATGACCAATACAGATGCACATGCACCCAGCTTCAGCTACATACTCAAAGCAGTGGACAATTCATCTAGACAAATTAAAAAATGAAAAATATTGGAGTTAACTAATCTTATAAATCAAATTAATGTAACAAATATATATAGACCTTTATGCTAAACATTAAATCATAGATTTATTTTTCAGGAACTCACACAGTTTTCTCAAAAATCTACCTACCCAGAAACAAGGCAAGTCTCAAAATATCCAGGAAAATTTAAATAACTCACTACATCCTACCAAATCACCATGTATTAATGATGGGCCCCATAGAAGTCTTATAATCTCATGGTAAATGAGCAAAACTTAGTTCAATGAAATAAAGGCTCAAATAAAAAAAATGTAGACTTTCTAGAATTCAATGAACATTTGTACATAACAATCTCAAATATTTACGACACAATAAAAGAGGTGCTAAATGAAATGTTAAAAGCAGTATTTACTTAAGAAATTAAAGTGATCTCAGACTGGCAAGTTAACAGCACATCTAAAAGCTCAACTACAAAAACAATGGCAAAATGATTAAATATTACCTAAGCAAATTAAATGGCAATAAATTATGAAAATGTGGGGTGAAATTAATAATATATATAAAAACGTAATGACTGCCACGTAGTGGTGGCACACGACTTTAATCCCAGCACTTGGGAGGCAGAGGCAGGCAGATGTCTGAGTTCAATGGACAGCCTGGTCTACAGAGGGAGTTCCAAGATAGCCAGGGCTATACTTAGAAACCTGGCCTCAAAAAATTAAAATAAAAATGATGACAGAAGACTTAGAAAATATAAATATTTAATAAATTTAACAATATAGGCTAACCTTTAAAATGTCATAGAAAAAACTTACAAAATAATATATATATACATGTATATATGTATATATATGTATATATGTATATACATATATACATATATATACATATATACATATATACATATATATATATACACACACACACACACACACACACACACACACACACACACACACACATATATATATATATATATATATATATATATATATATATATATATGTAATGAAAAGAAAAATAGTCGACACTGAATGGAATTATTAGGACACAGTTTAAAATCTGGATCTCTACAAAATCTAATACAATCTAATAAAATTGGTTATTTTTTCTGATATAGAATACTTACCAAAGTGAAATCATGGCCAGACAAGAAATTTGCATAGACCAATTCCCTACATTGAATAGAACCACTCATTTAAATACTCCATAACACACAAAGCCTATGTCCAAATTGGTATTATTTAAAAATTCAACCAGAATTTCAAAGACATAACAACAGTACATCCCAAATAATTAAAAAAAAAAAAATAGAGAAGGATCATTTCCGGCTCATATTCTAAATCTCTAGTTACCCCAACACCAAGCTACATAAAGTCTCAATGGTGAAAGGAAATTATAGGTTAATTTCTCTAACAAACATGTAAAATTATTCAATAAAATACTTGCAAACCAAATTCAAGAATAAAACAAATAGATTATCCACCTCATTATGATAAATACTTGTGTAATTCCTACTTCAAGAAACATTCCTAAAGATTCTAACGACAATTACAGCAATTCTATAGGCAAGATAAATACTGGCGTAATTCCTAATGTAAGAAATGGACCTAAAGTTTCTAAAGATGACTTATAGCAAGGTTATAGTCAACCAAGTGTGGATACCTCAGTCCTTCTTCAAAAGGGAAACAAAACATTCTTGAAAGCAAATACAGAGACAATGTTTGGAGCAGAGACCGAAGTATGGCCATAGAGAGACTACCCCATGTGCGTACCCATCTCATATATAGACACAAAACCCAAAGACTACCTTTGAAGTTAAGAAGTACATGCTGACAGGAGTCTTATTTATTTATCTAGTGAGAAGCTCTTCCAGAATCTGACAAATACAGAGGCAGAGGTTCACAGGCAATCATTGTACTTAGCATGGGCTTCACAATGGAGGAGTTAGAGAAAGGACTAAAGAGATGGAGGGATTTGCAACACCATAGGAAGAACAATATTATCAACCAACCAGACCACCAAGAGCTCAAGTACACATGGAAGGACCAAATGCTTTAGCCCTATATGTAGCAGAGGATGGCCTTGTAGGTCACCATGAGAAGGAAAAGCCCTTGATCCTATGAAGTCTCATTCTCCAGTGTAGATAAATGCCTGCCAGGGTTGGAAGATGGGAGTGGTTGGGTGAAAAGGGAAATACCCCTATAGAAGCAGGTTTGGGAGATGGAATAGAATCATTCTGGAGGGAAACATTTGAAATGTAAAAATATTCAATGAAAATAAAAACATGTTAAAACAAAATTTAAATATAAATTTATATTTTAGGAATTAATAATAATAATAATAATAATAATAATAATAATTATTATTATTATTATTATTAATTATAATACAAGCCATTACTCATATTGGTAACAATTTGGGCAAAGGGGGAATATATCTTCTTTGCTTATGTGAGTGTAAATCATATGGAAATTAATACAAACACTGGGATTCTACTTACCATCAAAACCAGCTTTAACACTCTTGCATATGCAAACAAAATATTTTCTACCTAACCGCAATACCAGTTGTTTTATTAAGATCATTTTAGTTTTTTTTATAAGAACCAGAAAATAAAAACAGCCTAAATGTACTTCGATTCGAGAAAGGATAAAGAAAATATACTACATCTACACAACACAGTTTGACTCACCTTTTTAAAATAAAATGATATGAAATTTGCTATCACATGGATGGAACAAGAAAGAAATCAACCGCACCGCACTAGTGCGGGTCTCAGGTTCAGGGGCTGTGCACTCTCCCAAGGCCCCTATGTGACTCTCCAAGCTATCTTGGGACTACTGGTGAGGAGAACACAACATCTGTTCCAATCCAATTGCATGGGACTTGAGACAGCAGCTTGGAGATAAACAAAGGGTCAAACCAGGGCAGCAGGTCCCTTATGGTCTGCACTAGCACCTGGTCTCCTTGGGCAGAGATGGCAGGAGGCAAGCATAAGAACAGAAGCAACAGAAACCAAGACTACTTGGCATCACCAGAACCAAAATCTCCCACCATGTTAAGTCCTAGATACAACATCACACTGGAAAAGCAAGACATGGATCTAAAGTCACTCCTCATAAGGATGATGGAGGAAATACAGGAAATACAGGAAAACACAGATAAAGAACTAGAAGCATTTAAAGAGAAAAAACTTAGAGAGTTACAGGAAAACAATACCAAACAGGTGATGAAATTGAACAAAACCGTCCAGGACCTAAAAATGGAAGTAGAAACGATAAAGAAAACCCAAAAGGAGATAACCCTGGAGATAGAAACCATAGGAAAAAAAAATGAGGAACCATAGATACAAGCATCAGCAACAGAATACAAGAGATAGAAGAGAGCATCTCAGCCACAGAAGATTCCATAGGGAGCATAGACACGACAATCAGAGAAAATGCTAAGTGCAAAAAGATTTTAACTCAAAATATCCAGGAAATGCAGGACACAATGAGAAGACCAAACTTACAGATAATAGGAGTAGATGGGAATGAAGACTCTCAAACTAAAGGGCCAGCAAATATCTTCAACAAAATCATAGAAGAAAACTTTCTATACCTAAAGAATGAGATGCCCATAAACATACAAGAAGCCTACAGAATTCCAAATAGGCTGGACCAGAAAAGAAATTCCTCCTGACACATAATAATCAGAACAACAAATGGACTAAATAAAGACAGAATATTAAAACCGTAAGGAAAAAGGTCAAGTAACACATAAAGGCAGGCCTATTAGAATTATTCCAAACTTCTCACCAGAGACTATGAAAGACAGAAGATCATGGACAGATATTATACAGACACTAAGAGAATACAAATGCCAGCCAACGCTACTATACCCAGCAAATCTCTCATTTACCATAGATGGAGAAAACAAAGTATTCCATTACAAAATCAAATTCACACAATATATTTCCACGAATCTAGCCCTTCAAAGGATAATAACAGAAAAACATTAATACAAGAATGGACACTATGGCCTAGAAAAAGCAAGAAAGTAATCCTTCAACAAAACTAAAAGAAGATAGCCACAAGAACAGAATCCCAACTCTAAAAACAAAAATGACAGGAAGCAAAAATTACTGTTCCTTAATATCTCTTAATATGAATGGAATCAATTCCCCAATAAAAAGACATAGACTATCAGACTGGCTACACAAACAGGACCCAACATTTTGCTGCTTACAGGAAACACACCTCAGGAAAAAAGACAGACACTACCTCAGAGTGAAAGGCAGGAAAACAATTTTTCAAGCAAACGGTCCAAAGAAAAAAGCTGAGATAGCCATTCTAATATTGAATAAAATAGACTTTCAACCCAAAATTATCAAAAAAGACAAAGAGGGATACTTCATATTCATAAAGGTAAAATCTTCCAATAGGAACTCTCAATTGTGAATATCTATGCTCCAAATGCAAGGGCAGCCACATTCATTAAAGAAACTATAGTAATGCTCAAAACACACATTGCATCTAACACAAAAATAGTGGGAGACTTCAACACCCCTCTCTCATTAATGGACAGATACTGGAAATAGTAACTAAACAGAAACATAGTCAAACTAACAAAGGCTATGAAACAGAAGGATTTAACTGATATCTACAGAATATTTCATCCTAAAACAAAAGGATATACCTTTTTCTCAGCACCTCATGACACCTTCTCCAAAATTGACCATATAATTGGCCACAAAACAGGCCTCAAAGGATTCAAAAATATTGAAATAGTCCCATGCATCCTATCAGATCGCCACGGACTAAGGCTGTTTTTCAATAACAATATAACTAGCAGAACACCAGCATTCACGTGGAAACTGAACAACATTCTACGCACTGATTGATACCTTGGTCAAGGAAGAATAAAGAAATTAAAGACTTTCTAGAGTTTAATAAAAATGAAGCCACAACATACCCAAACTTATGGGACACAATGAAAGCATTCCTAAGAGGTAAACTCATAGTTCTGAGTTCCTAAAAAAAAAAAAAAAAAAAAAAAAAAAAAAAAAAAAAAAAAAAAAAAAAAAAAAAAAAAAGGAGAGAGCATACACTAGTAGCTTGGCAGCACATCTACAAGCTCTAGAACAAATGGAAGCAAATTCACCTAAGAGGAGTAGACAGCAGGAAATAATCAAACTCAGGGGTGAAATCAACCACATATAAACAAAATGAACTATTCAAAGAATCAATCAAACCAGAAGCTGGTCCTTTGAGAAGGTCAACAAGATAGATAAACCCTTAGCCAGACTCACTAGAGGGCATAGGGTTAGCATCCTAATTAACAAACTCAGAAACAAAAAGGGAGACATAGCAACAGATCCTGAGGAAATTCAAAACACCATTAGATCCTTCTACAAAAGGTTATATTAAAAAAAAAATTGCAAAATCCAGATGGAATGGATAACTTTCTAGAGAGATACCAAGATCCAAAGTTAAACTAGGATCAGATTAATGACCTAAACAATCATATATCTCCTAAAGAAATAGAAACATTCATTAATAATCTCCCAAACAAAAAAAGCATAGGAACAGATGGGTTTTGTGTAGAGTTCTATCAGACCTTCAAAGAAGACTTAATTCCAGTTTTTCTCAAACTATTCAACAAAAATAGTATCTGTAGCTACACTGCCCAATTCAGTCTACGAAGCCACAATTACTCTGATACGTAAACCACATAAAGACACAACAAGGATAGAGAACTTCAGACCAATTTCCCTTATGAGTATCAATGCAAAAATACTCAACAAAATTCTTGCTAACTGAATCCAAGAACACATCAATACGATCATCCATCATGACCAAGGAATGCAGGGATAGTTTAATATATGGAAATCCATCAATGTAATACACAATATAAACAATCTCAAAGTTAAAAACCACATGATCATCTCCTTAGATGCTGAGAAAGCATTTGACAAAATCCAACACCCATCCATGATAAAAGTCTTGGAAAGATCAGGAATTCAAGGCCCATACCTAAACTTAATAAAAGTAATCTAGAGCAAACCAGAAGACAACATCAAACTAAATGGAGAGAAACTGAAAGCAATCCCACTAAAATCAGGGACTTGACAAGGCTGCCCACTTTCTCCCTACCTATTCAATATAGTACTTGAAGTCCTAGCCAGAGTAATTCGACAACAAAAGGAGGTCAAGGGGATACAAATTGGAAAGGAAGAAGTCAAATTACTGCTATTTGGAGGTGATATGATAATATATATATATATATATATATATATATATATATATATATATATATATATATATATATATATTATATGTATATGACCCAAAAACTCCACCAGTGAACTCCTTAGCCTGAAAAACAGCTTCAGTGCAGTAGATGGATATAGTATTAACTAAAACAAATTGATGGCTTTTCTCTATACAAAGGATAAATGGGCTGAGAAAGAGATTAGGGAAACAACACCCTTCACAATAGTCACTATGATATAAAATATCTTGGTGTGACTCTAACAAAGGAAGTGAAAGATTTGAATGATTAAAACTTCAAGTCTCTGAAGAAAGAAATTAAGGAAGATCTCAGAAGTTGGAAGGATCTCCCATGCTCATGGATTGGCAGAATCAATATAGTAAAAATGGATATTGTGCTTAATTCAATCTACAGATTCAATGCAATCCACATCAAAATTTCAACTCAATTCTTCAATGATCTAGAAAAGACAATTTGCAGGTTAACCTGTAATAACAAAAAAACCTAGTCTAGCAAAAACTCTTCTCGACAATAAAAGAACCTCTGGTGGAATCACTATGCCTGACCTCTATAGAGCAAATGTAATAAAATCTGCATGGTACTGGTACAGCAACAGACAGGTTGATCAATAGAATAGGATTGAAGAACCAGAAATGAATCCACACACTATGGTCACCTGATCTTTGACAAGGGAGCTAAAAACTATCCAGTGGTAAAAAGTCAGCATTTTCAACCAATGGTGCTGGCACAATGGGCAGTTATCATGTAGAAGACTGGGAATTGATCCATACTTATCTCCTTGTACTAAGGTCAAGTCTAAGTGGTTTTAGGATCTCCACATAAAACCAGAGACACTGAAACTTATAGAGGAGAAAGTAGGGAAATGCCTCGAAGATATGGGCACTGGGTAAAAATTCCTGAATAAAACAGCAAAGGCTTGTGCTCTAAGATCAAGAATTGTCAAATGGGACCTCATAAAGTTGCAAAGCTTCTGTAAGGCAAAGGATACTGTAAAGAAGAAAAAAGGGCCAAAAACAGATTGGGAAAGTATCTTTCCCAATCCTAAATCAGATAGGGGACTGATATCCCATAAAGAACTCAAGAAGGTGGACACCAGAAAATCAAATATCCCTATTAAAAGTGGGGACAGTGTTAAACAAAGAATTCTCAACTGAGGAATACTGAATGGCCGAGAATCACATGAAAAAAATTTCTACATCCTTAGTCATTAGGGAAATGCAAATCAAAACAACCCTGAGATTCCACCTCATACCAGTAAGAATGCCTAAGTTAAAAAATTCAGGTGACAGCAGATGCTGGTGTGGATGTGGAGAAAGAGGAACACTCCTCCATTATTGGTGGGACTGCAAGCTTGTTCAACCACTCTGGAAATCAGTCTGGCTGTTCCTTGGAAAATTGGACATATTACTACCTGAATATCCTGCAATACCACTCCTGGGCATATATCCAGAAGATATTCTATCTGGTAATAAGGACACATGTTCTATTATGTGAATAGCAGCCTTATGTATAACAGCCAGAAGCTGGAAAGAACCCAGATGTCCCTCAACAGAGGAATGGATACAAAAAATCGGTACATTTACACAATGGAGTACTACTCAGCTGTTAAAAACAATGAATATATGAAATTCCTAGGCAAATGGATGGGTTTGGAGGTTATCATCCTGATTGAGGTAACACAATCACAAAAGAACTCACATAACATGTACTCATTGATAGGTGAATATTAGCCCAGAAACCTAGACTACCCATGTGCAATTTACTAAACACATGAAACTCAAGAAGAATGAAGATCAAAATGTGGACACTTCGCCCCTTCCTAGACTAAGAACAAAGCACACATTGAAGGAGTTACAGAGATCAAGTTTAGAGCTGAATCAAAAGGATGGCCCAACTAGTGACTGCTGCAACTGGGGTTCAATCCCATAATCAGCCACCAAACATAGACACTATTGCATACACCATAAAGATAGTGCTGAAAGGGCCCTGATATAGCTGTCTGGTGGGAGGCTATACCAGTGCCTGGCAAACACAGAAGTGGATGCTCACAGTCAGCTATTAGATGGAACACAGGGTTTCCAAGGAAGGACCTAAAGAAAGTACCCAAGGAGCTGAAGGGGTCTTTAACCCTATAGGAGGAAGAACAACATGAACTAACTAGTACCTCCATTGCTCATGTCTCTAGCTGCATATATATAAGAAGATGGCCTAGTTGGCCATCTTTGTGAAGAGAGGCCCCTAGGCCATGCAAACTTTATATGCTCCAGTAAAGGAGAATGCCAGGGCCAATATGTGGGAGTGGGTGGTTAGGGGAACAAGGCGGGAGATGGGGGAGGATTTAGGGGACATTCAGGATAACATGTGAAATGTAAATGAATAAAATATCTAATAAAAATTGGAAAAAAAGAAAGAAAGAAATCAAGCTGACTAAAATAACCCAGATATAGAAATCCAATATTGAATGTATTGGCTCAACATTGGACAATGGCTGCTAAATAGATGGTAAGAAGGTACAATGCACAAGCCCAAAAAATATGTAAAGAAGAAATCTGAACAGAGAAAGATGAACCTCTCTGGGAAGAGAAAATATATCATTTCTGTTATTTGGGGATGAAAAAGAATGGAAAGAAAGTGATCTTTTGTAGGTTATGTAGAGACAGAATATGGAGACAAAAAGCTGAACTTGGAAAGTATTTCATGGGCAGTGTGGAAATACAGTTCAGTCAAAAAACCCTGGATGTATAAGGATGATCCTATTGTGAACTTCTCTTAACAAAGTATACAGAGACTGAATGTGCCATCTTTGGTAACTAGGCCTTTGGTATTAAGGCATAAACTTGGCTGTATTGTTGGATGTGTCGTTCTCATGAAAGTCCCTAAATAAGACAGACTGATGCTAGAACAGAATGTCATCATAGGAAACTTAATTGTGTCACTCCACTGTTGAGGACAGTTTCCTCTCAGGTTACTGAGCATAAGGAGGTGTAGATCATGTGGGCTAGAATCTAGAATTCACCCATATTACATTCACTTTGCCATTATCATGCATACTTCAGGCTATGACAAACCTAGACCTCATGTTACCACTAAATTGCCATCAGTGAAAGGCAAATCAAAGAATCCTGAGATACCATTTCACACCTAAGAGAATATATATATATATTCCTGAAGTGGTGGCACATGATGTCAAGTCCATGTACAAACAGAAAAAGCCCTTACACTGCCAGTGGCAGTGTAAATTTGTACAAGTACTTTGGAAGTCAATTTGATATTTTCTCAGAAACCTAGGAATACTAGTACTACATGAGCAAGCTATACCACTCCTGCTAATATACCCAAAAGATGTCCCACTCTACCACAGAGAGACTTATTCAACTATGTTCATCTCTGCTTTATTCATAATACCAAGAAACTAGAAACAAGCAAGATTTCCCTCAACTGAAGAAAACATAAAGCAAAACAAAACAAAACAAACAAACAAACAAACAAAAAAACTAAAAACAGGGCCCACCTATACAAAAGAATACTATTCAGCTAGCAAAACCCCACATGTTGAAATATGAATGATATTTTGGTATGTCATCCTGAGTGAGATAGGACAGAAAAAAAAACATGGATCTTATGATGGATCTTATGTACTTATTTACATGTAGACATTAGCCATACATTTCAGCATAAACATGCTACAATTCACTGGCCCAAAGAATTGGGGTAATAAGATGTTTCCAAATGAGGATATACAAATATTACACAGAGATGTAACTAAATAGTCTTAGGAAGTCAATTGATATAGGAAAAGTTATCGAAGGGGCAATAACGGGATAAAGGGATGGTAAAACACTATGGGGTGAGGGGTCAGAGAATCCTCAGAGTGAGTATAGTAATTGAGATGGGCTTCTCTGGGAAGAGCTGGAGGCCCAGAAACAGTAAGGATACAGGGAATATACAGTGATTAACCTAAGGTTCTAAGCAGAAAAGGACATAAAAACTTAATTGACTACCTGCTGTAGACTGGCACAACTTCAAGAGGTAGAAAAGTGACATCATAAATCCATCAAAGAAAACTTCAATCAAATATTTGTGATGATTATTTACAGGGATAAAGATGGAGCAGTCTGTGGGAAGTACCAACCAATGATTTTCCCAAATTCTATGATGGAGCCAAAGTCTGCCACCATTGATAGTAGTTATTCTTGTAAACAGGAATGTAGCAGAACTGTCTCCTGAGTGGCTTCATGTAGCACCAGGTGTAAACAGATGGAAAAAACCAACAATAACTATAAGGATGAGCTTATTGAGTATTCTACAAAGTATGAAATAGACATAGGTGAACTTCAGGTTTCAAGGCCACTTCAAGAACATCTACAGCATCAAATAACCTGGGCTTCTAGGAAATCATAACTTCTAGACCGCAGACTGGGGCGGATGCCGTGACAGGAACTAGGCTCCCTAATCAGAAATAGCAAATGTACATCTGGTTCTTCATCTGAGTCCTGGTCACAATACAGTATTATCTATCTCCATCTTCCTGACCTGCCATAGGATTTCATCGCCCTACTTGGGCTGCCACATTGGGCCTCCATGCTAGTCCAGTTTTGAACATAGAACATGGTGGAATAGTATCCCAGGGGAAGCTGTCCTTGCCTAATTGGAATGATAGGGTGTATGAGGGGAGAGAATTTGTAAGAATGGGACTGGCAGAAGAGGACAATTGGCAGATGTGAGTAGACTTTAAAGTGACTAATAGGTAATGTATTGTAGATGCATAGCATTCCTATTTATTTTATTTTTTATTTTTATTAGATATTTTCTTTATTTACATTTCAAACGCTATCTCAAAAGTTCCCATACCCTCCCTCTGCCCTACCCCTACCCACCCACTCCCACTTCTTGGCCCTGGTGTTCCCCTGTACTGGGGCATATAAAGTTTGCAAGAACAAGGGGCTTCTCTTCCCAAATGATGGCTGACTAGGCCATCTTCTGCTACATATGGAGCTAGAGATATGAGCTCTGTGGGTCCTGGTTAGTTCATGTTGTTGTGTCACCTATAGGGTTGCAGATCCCTTGAGCTCCTTGGGTATTTTCTCTAGCTCCTCCATTGGTGGCCCTGTACTCGCTGATAAGTGAATATTAGCTCAGAAACTTATAATACCCAAGATGCAATTTGCAAAATATAAGAAAATCAAGAAGAACTAAGAATAGTGTGGACACTTCATTCCTCCCTAGAATGGGGAACAAAACACCCATGGAAGGAGTTACAGAGACAAAGTTTGAAGCTATGATAAAAGGATGGACCATCCAGAGAATATGTCACCTGGGGGTCCATCCAATAAGCTCACAAACCCTGTCACTATTGCATATGCCAGCAAGATTTTGCTGAAAGGACCCTGATATAGCTATCATGAGTGAGGCTATTCCAGTAACTGACAAATACAGAAGTGGATGCTTACAGTCATCTAGAGTATTCCTAATTTAATAAAATTTAAAAGCAAAATAAACATATTATAATCTTTAGTATACTAAAGAACTATTTGGGAAAATATAGTTTTCCAGTGATCTAGTAATGAGACCAAAATGCAGTTCAAGAGAGAGTTTACTATTTTATATAAGAGTATATCTGAAGACTTTTTACTCTGTAACATGACATATATTTTACTTTCCTCAATGGACTTTAAGAACTATGTTAATATGGGCGAAAAATCAATCTGAATATTTTGATAAATTATAACCTTACTTGTCATGTTGGATATTTCATTTTCAGGGCAGGGGTTACAAATAAAACAGCAGATATCCTTTTCTTCCTGAGGGGATTTTCTTAGTCCTGGTCTGCAAGGCATGCTACATACTGAGGGTAGAATCTGTGAAAAATTATATGCATTATATAAATAAGTACAATATCATTATGGACAAGCATCCAGTGATTCATTCAACGCTGATAAAATGAAAGACTTTGTTTAAAACTCATATATTAAATTTTACTCTTTATTTTTTACAGTTATAATGTATGCCTGTATGAAGATTTATATATTAAGAAATCCTCCCCCCAAAAAGAGTTTTAAAAGAAAGAGAATATCTAGGACTGTGTAAAGCAAGTCAGTAAATGAAGAAATACCAAGTATTTATTCCATGACAAAGCAAAAGAGGTGAATATTTTAGGTAATTGTGCTACATGTTAAGCATAAAATTTATGACTACATTACCTGATCCATATCTGTTGCCCACTCTATCATTTCCTTAGACATATATAGCTGTTGACCACTTGAAAGATGACCTGAAAATCTTCCTATTTTCATTTTAAGTCCATGATCTTTTTGAAAATCCCTTACATAGAAAATGTCATACTCTGTATCCTGCTTCAAATTCTGGTTCATGTTGACTAAGTCTCCAGCAGGATTTACAAATTGTAATGTCTTCAGAATAGTGAACATCTAAAACACATTTGTCATTTTAGTTTCAACTAGGCTTCCACATTAGAATAGAAAGTATTACATTTAGAATGTTCACAATTATTATTATCCTCTAAAAAAATCTACCTTTATGAGAAGTATTCAGTACTAAACACAAAAATAAATTTTATGTGGATGCAAAGCTAGTTCCACTTTGTTTACTAATACAATTTTCTTGCTGGATTTGGAGCTTTAAAGCCTACAGTCCTAATTGTTATCCTTGGAAAGTAATGGTATGTCCTGTATGTTTTATTTTTTTCTGTAAGTTGAATCATTTGATCACAAGCAATGGAATAAAAATTATTAATAAATTAAATTAATGGAGAAGTACTTGATAGTATTTGGGATCGATTTAGTTATATGAAAAGCAACTTTTGAATAACATAAAAGACAAGTAATTTTATTATTTCTATTTAAGAATTTCATAAGAAAAAATGAATATATGAGACTCATATGTGGATTAAATATATTAAAAGTAATTTATAACATAGTGAATGCTGACTTGCATACAAGTGTTGACTGTATCATATTATGTGACAGTGACATGATCTGTGAACAATGTAATAATTGAGTACAGAACTATGTTCTTTTATGGGTGAAATTTCTAATTGACATGGCTTTAGAACATGTGGTTCTGTTGAAATACTCAAGCAATATAAATGCCATTTAGTGTAAGACTCATTACCTTCCAATTGTCAAATTCAAGTTCCTTTCCAGCATTATTTGACCATGTGTCTACTTGTTGCAGAAGCATCTCATGGAGTGAGTGGGCCACAGCATATATAGCATTGTATAAGTTATAGCAGTTCTCACTCATGGCCATTCCCAGTGGTGTCATGAATAACCATTTAAATACACTTTTGGTTGGACAGTTCTTCAGCTTCTTACAAGAAGGTGGTGGCAAAGAACATCTAAAATATGTCCACCATAGTTTGGCAAAGGAAAATTCACTACTGTAGTTTGAAGCGTATACTGTTTGTATAAATTGTTTAAAACTAGATATTTCTGGTTTCTGGTGTGAAAAAATAAATGTCCCAGAGGAAGAGTATAGCAAGAAGTCACCTTTAGTTGTGATCATATCAAGTTGTGACACACTAACCCAGATTCTAAAAATGCCTTTTGATTTCCACAAAATGAGGACACCTTCTAACAATCCAATTTCCCGGTGTCCATAAACTATGATAACTTTTGCTGATGATTTTAGAATTTGTTTATAATACCAAGGAAACCTTTTACTGGTTATGGTATTCTCAACTTCGATAATTATTGCAACTGATAAACAAACAACATGTTTTTTCATTTCTCCTCTCAATTCAGAAAGGAATTGAATTCCATGGTCATCATCTGTAATGACCACTCCTATCCAGTTCCATCTGAAATGAACCACTAGAGACACCATGGCCAGAGGTAGAGATGTGTCCTTGGGAGCTATCTGGAGAACGTGAGGAAATTGTTCATTATCACTCAAAGAAAGATGAAAAGGACCACAGTAAAGCTGAAAAATACAGAATATAGGCAAGAATATGAATATGATGGAATGCAGAGGGATACTTATAAGATCAGAGTGTGCTTGAGCAAAGTGTATTCATGCTATAAAGTGTTTATTCATCTCACTTTTACAATTGTATCCAACATCTTGTGATTCTCTGTACAATAAAAGTATACTGAGTCTTCTGGTATAAAATGTCACCATACTGCTGTCTCCCATGCCCATTTATGCTAAAGTTGTGGGGGTTTTACCACATACATATCTATGTATTTATACTTGGTAAGTCATAATAAAAATAAGCTATTTCTCTGCACTTTTTTTTGTCCAACTAAGCTTCTTTCTGTAAATAGCCTTGGTCTGAGGTGTTTTATCAAAGCAAAAGAAAAGCCATATACACACTTTAAACTGCGTTCATACTCAGAAATTCTCTCTGTTGTGAGAAATTATTTCCTTAAAATTAATCTACCTTGACTTACCCCAGGAATTCTGGACACGAACACTTGAATATGTGTATTTCTTTTCCATGTTGGTGCTGTAAGTATAATTGAAAGTCTTCTCTGATTTGTGCAGTAGTAATTAGGATTAATTCTTTTAAGTTTCAAATCCAAATCAGGTTTCTCATCATATTGTTTTCCTAGATGTTGTCCTAGACATTCAATATTAGCTACCAGAGAAATGTTGGGTAAAATATGGAAGTTTTTATTTATTTCTTCTAAGGCAAGATAAACAGAGAAAACAAAATAGTTGCCATCGTGTGTCACCCTGAAAACAGAGAATTAGAGAATATAATTTCTAAAACTGTACAAGCATGAACCAGAAAATACCAAGAATAGAGAGATGAAATCAACAAAAAAATCCCACAGTTATGTACTGTTTTTTTTACTGACAGGAAAGGGACTATAGCATAAGTTTACATTAAATTATCTAAATTCCTAAAATGATAAATTTCTATTGTTTTATACTGCTTTGGAACACAAATCATAAGGCTATCTATCTCCAGCCTTCTTCTCTATGTTCATAATTATGCCATAGGTTATGATTTGATGTAATCTGAAGAAAAATGATCACATTGTACTTTCCCCTATGATCCATGTTTCTCTAACATTAATGATGTAACTCAGTGATAAATAAAACACATTAAAATTTTTACTCATAGGTATTTAGGCAGAATATCTCTTCAAATTTCTAACAGTATATCTGCACAAGATTCCCATTTGAGATTTAAATTTGTGTTAAGTTTTATTTTATCTCCACCATCATGGTCATGTTTTGGAGAATCCTAATTTATTCATATTGGTCTAATATATTATTTTACAAGTATATCACGAACAAAGTAGGTGCAACAGTACTCTAATATTTTACTTCTACAAATGACTGGCTTATGTAACTGCGCAGGCATGTTGATGGCAATGATATAAATGTCCAAGTATTGGTTACAAATGAACAGTGAATAGCTGTACAACAATCTCCTTTGTGTAGGCACAATATAGCATGAGAAACATACATACTTTTTAAATCATATCTGCTATGTAATATAAAATGCTTTATAGGAAATTTTATATAATCATTCTACTCTGTTATAGACATACACATACGCACACACACACACACACACACACACACACACACACACACACATTTGTAAATGATCATGACCACATTAAAACTTAAAAACTGAGTCATGTATGCATCCAAAATCTATATTCTACATAAAATGGTACTTTTGGTTGTTAAAGTCTAGATAGGAAATTCTTGTAGTGATATTTTTCTTACTTATAGTAAGTAAAAAGAAATCAAAACACTTCATTGGATCTCCTTTCTTTGGAACCACCTGGAAATATATACAGTGCACAATCATGGAGTCTAAGTTTTTAGAGTTCTGGACATAAAACTTCACATACTTTTAAAATAGAACACCAAGACATAGTGTATCTTCTAGAATATTTGAAAGTAAATTACATGAATTAAAAAATTATTTACTTATATAAGACATGGCTTATCTGAGATAGTATCTAGCTTATCACAGGCTTATGGGAGATGTGCAAATATGTTTCTGAAGATGTTCTTGTTCAAACAACTCTCCTATATTCTTTCTCATCTATATCTGAACATTTGGATTTATGGTTCATCTCTTCCATCCTACATTTTACCTTGAATATTGATTTTTAGTATTAAAAACTCATTTTCTCTAGTATATAAAGCCGTGGCTACACCCATTTCTTCTAAATATTTTCTTGGATCTAATCCAAAGACAAAAATATTCATTCCCTGCATTTTTATTTTATTCTGGTATATTCTATTTAAAGTGAATAGAATCTTCATCTAAAAGTGTCAGTGTCACTGTACTAATCTCCCTCTTTCTCTTTCTTCTCATAAACACACAAATACACACAAATACACACACACAGAATATATATATATTATTTATATATGTTTTATGTCCAGAACTCTAAAAACTTAGACTCCATGATTGTGCACTATATATATTTTCAGGTGGTTCCAAAAAAAGGAGATCCAGAGAAGTGTTTTGATTTCTTTTTACTTACTATAAGTAAGAAAAATATCACTACAAGAATTTCCTATCTAGACTTTAACAACAAAAAGTAACATTTTATGTAGAATATAGATTTTGGATGCATACATGACTCAGTTTTTAAGTTTTAATGTGGTCATGATCATTTACAAATGTGTGTGTGTGTGTGTGTGTGTGTGTGTGTGCGCGTGCATGTGTGTGTGTTTGTGTATGTCCATAACAGAGTAGAATATATATATATATATATATATATATATATATATATATATATATATATATATGATGTCATTTTAAATATGACATTATTGAAAATTGGAAATTTTTTAATGACTGTCCTACAATATTGTGGAGAAATTATCACAATTTCTTCAAAGGAAATCTCAAATACAGTAACTCCATTTAAAGAGATATATTACATAAAATATTTATCAATTTATATAAAGTATATTCAATTCCCATAAATCCAAAAACAAGGAATGTTTTTAGGAAAACAGGAATAAATTTAAATGTTAAACAAGTATAGTCAATGTTAATATACAGTAATAAATAGAAATAAAATTTTGAAATATGTAAATGACAGTTTTGGTAATAGAAAGGTCTGTACCCATAGTTATCTCTCTCAAATTTTATCAGGTATCACAGACATCATATTTTATTCTAGCAATTAAAAATAGAAATAGCAAGTCATAGCTTGTATGGGCATCTTTTCTTGTAACAAATTAATAAATTATCTGCTGGAATAGGTACATGATTTATAAGTTTCTAATTGATAAGTTGGCATAAATTTCTAACATTAATAAAAAATATGGCAATGCCTTTGGAACAGAATGTCAAAATAATGAAACAGAATTTTTTGTGTGAAAAAATAGTTTTCTCAGTGTTGACCTCTGCTGCCAGATTCAATGACCACAAAAATTTAAAGTTATGCTAGATAGATTATTTGTATAAAATCTGTATATCTTCTTAATACATGTAACTAAAAATAAGGGCACATACCCAAATGGCTGATGAATTGGGCATCCATGCTGACAGATGAAACATTAGCAGACCAATAAAAACCACTATATTTTAGTCTCTGTGAAATAAGGCAAAAACAATGTTTGTTCCAATTTTCTCAGGTTAAATCTCAAAAAAAAAAACAAAAAACAAAAACAAAAACAAACAAAACAAACAAACAAAAAACCTTGGAAATTTGGAAATTATGGGAGTCTCTCTATTAACAAGTTTAATACCATGGATCATTCACTCAGCATTTACTTACAAAATGTAACTCAAAAATGAAAAACAATAAGGTACTCATAAAGCAACCAGAATTGAAAAAAAAATCTCAACCATGAAACAGAAAATAAACTTTGGATATCTCCTAGAAAAGGAGAGCTGGAAAACTCATGGTATCATGGCCTACATCTTAGTATCTCTATAATGTCTTGTCTCTTACAATAAAGTAAAATATGCGAATGAAGTATATACTTACAGATTGTGTAGTTTCCAACTGAAATAATCATTCTTCACATAACCACGCTTTGGGGAAATTAAAAAGAAACACTCAGGTTCTTTATCTCCTAGATTATTTTTGGAATCTTTTATTCTCCAAAAGCATCTAGGATCACTCAAATGACAAAAAATAAAGGAAATCTTTAGAAACCAGAAGACAGAGATCAAAGAGAACATCCTTTTCTTGTCAGCAAAATATATGCCTGAGCAAAATGCAGCATATACATTCAGATGGAGAATTTCATGTATTAATATTCTGTGTAACCCATCCAGGCACCACTATTTATTACTGTACCTACTACTAAAGGACAAATGTACTTCTCTTGACAATATTTACTTTTAAGTTTCTTTTTTGCCTCTGGCGGATTCTTAAATATTCTATGATATTAGGCTCGGCATCTGAGTTCATATGTTCCTGTAACAAATAAGGTGTAATAACTTTCTTCATGATTATCCTTTACATCTTTATCCCTTATTATTGTATCCATGGCAGTAGACATGAACATCAGACATGATTCCTCTTGGGCAAATTTTCTAACAAGCCTAGTTCATCGAACCAAATTTTTGACGACAATTTGAAACAGTTAAGTCAGATTACATCAGGTATTCAAAATGAGTTTTGCTTCAAATTATGCCAATGACTCCATCTGAACTCAACTGAACTCAGTAATAAACATATTAACACTATCATGCAGTGCTTGCCTGTGTCCCTTGCACTTCAGTTATTAGTTTTACAAGGTGTGTTATAGGGTGTTTTCCTCTATCTTTAATTCATAAATATAAATTAAATTACTTTTGTTTCAGTGTTATGCAAGAAAGAGTAATTTGAATTTATAGTTATACTAAACTTATTTTGTAAAAGCTGATTTTGCAGAAAATTTAAGGATATTTAAATATTACTTTCATTTATCTGAAGGGAAGTTTAAACAAGTTGAGTACACAGAATATCATTCTTAACCTCAATTTTTATTAACTTTAATTGTTATATTGAATAAGAAATTCAGTCTATTATAATATAAATGTCTTTGTGTATTGATTTATCATTACAATGAACATAAGCCCTAGATTATATTCAGTTTCAGTTACCATTTAAAGTTAGTTATAATCATTTTTATTTACTCCTCTTCTGTTGTAGTTTACTTTATGGAAGATTTTGTGAGTGATATATAGAAGCAATAGGAAGCAAAAATTATCCCTTAAAGAAGTGAAGAAAATCTCACTATAAAAGACAGCTAAAAACTCACTGTATGTAGGTGGGCATATAAACTTCTGATCATTTTTTTATTAGTATCATATGTTAGAATAAATTTTCCAAAATTTATGGGTTCTGCGATTCATTAGCTTTCATAATTTTTTTTCAACTTTTATTAGATATTTTCTTCATTTACATTTCAAGTGTTATCCAGAAAGTTCACTATATTCTCACCCCTCCCGGCACTGCTCCCCTACCCACCCTCTCCCACACCTTGGCCCCGGCGTTCCCCTGTATTGGGGCATATAAAGACTGCATAACCAAGGGGCCTCTCAACCCATTGATGGCCAACTAGGCCATCCTCTTCTATATATGCAGCTAGAGACACGAGCCCAGGGGGTACTAGTTAGTTCATGGTTATTCTTCCACCTATAGGGTTGAAGACCCCTTCAGCTCCTTGGGTAC
>LR753712.1:50295-76921 GCA_902729485.2 Mus minutoides
TCTCCCACTATTATTGTGTGAGGTGCAATGTGTGTTTTAAGCTTTACTAAAGTTTCTTTAATGAAAGTGGCTGCCCTTGCATTTGGAGCATAGATATTCAGAATTGAAAGTTCCTCTTGGAAGATTTTGCCTTTGATGAGTATGAAGCGCCCCTCTTTGTCTCTTTTGATAATTTTGGGTTGAAAGTCTATTTTATGCGATATTAGAATGGCTACCCCAGCTTTTTTCTTTGGGCCGTTTGCTTGGAATATTGTTTTCCAGCCTGTCACTCTGAGGTGGTGTCTGTCGTTTTTCCTGAGGTGTGTTTCCTGCAGACAGCAAAATGTCGGGTCCTGTTTGATGATTTCCTAGTTGATATATTATATTGCATTGGCATGATGCTGATATCTTAATAAAAATAATATATATTTATAATTTTTTAATATTCTTTATGTTTGCACTATTTTGATGATAATTATATTCTTCCATAATACTTTCTATTCCCATATTTATTATACAAAGAACTTTGGGCACATAATTTTTTACATCTATGAAGCCTGCATTTGGCTGGAAAAATAGTTTAGGGTAAGAGAACATTCAAAGAAAGACAGTCACACTATTTGGGTGTGGATTATAATAAAAAATACAAGGGAACTAAATTTCCATTTATTAATACCAATGATGAAATTGTGTATGCAGCTCTCTTCTTTACATTTGCAAATGTTCTTTCTTATATTTGCAAGGTTTTTTGTTTCCTGGTAAAGTCCCTGGGATATTATACCTGCCCTTGTGTTTCTAAGAGTATGTTTTCTTCTACTCAATTATAAATTCTGTAACTTACCTTCCCTCTGTTGAGATGATTGCAGTCATTCCCATGTCCTGAACAATATGGATTAACTATGATATCCTCAGACTAGAATATTGTGTAGTTTTTAATTATCACCTGTTCACTTCTGTCATTTCTCTCTGTTAATTATCATATACATAGAAATAGAAACTTAAGATATGTGTTGAGAGCTATCTTGGATCCTATACCCACTGTCCACATATGTAGCAATAGTTCAGTTTGGTATTAGTGGAGGTCCCTCAACAACTGAAGCAGGGGCTATACTATGTTGTCTGTCTGTGGTTCGTGTTCCCCTAAGAGGTTTGAGTTTTCTAGCCTCAATTGGAGGGGATGTGCCTAGTCCTGCAGTGACCTGATATTCCAGGATGGGATGGTACCCAGTAAGGTGAGCCTATTCTTCTCAGAGGAAAACATTTTTTTAGGGTTTTAATTCTGTGAGCACATTCGATGACCAAAGAAACTCTTTTATGGTCAGCATTTAATTAGGGCTGCCTTACAGGTTAAGAGGCTCATCAAGGTAGGAGTATGAGAGTATCCAGATAGTGCAGAGAGCAGAGCTTTTCAAAGGCAAACAGGAAAGATTGTTCAGTAATATTAAATCCCATGTCCACATTGATAGACTTCATGTAACAACACTATCATTGTTTTCCTGTCCATATGAAGTTTGTCTTATGATTTTTATCTGCACCTCAGAGGTAATCCTGTGTTATAGTTCTCCACAACACTATCCTGCACAGAGACAGCTTGTCTCCCAGGAGCACTGACACACCTAAGATTAGAGGCTCAAAATAGTTTCCAGTCAGAGTGAGCAAGACAAACTAACATCACAGATAACCAGAGGATGTGAGGCATGACAAAGTATATATGCAATAGAAACCAAGGCTACTTGGCATCATCAGAACCCAGTTCTCACATCACAACAGGCCCCAGATACCACAACACACCTGCAAAGCAAGATTCTAATACTTTCTTTTATTGTTAGGTTCTTGTGAAGTTAAGGTATCAGAGTAGATGTGGTTTCATAGAATGACTTAGGTAATAATCCTTCTCTTTCTCTTTTCTGGAATAGTTAGAGCAGTATTATATCTTTGTTGCAGGTCTCGTAGAATTCTACACTAAAGCCATCTGACTCTGGGCTCTTTTTTTTTTTTTTTTTTTTTTTTTTTTTTTTTTTTTTTTTTTTTTTTTTTTCTAATTTTTTATTGGATGTTTTCTTCATTTACATTTCAAATGCTTTACAGAAATTCCCTTATACCCTCCCCCATCACCAGCCCTGCTCCCCTACGAACCCACTCCCACTTCTTCGCCCTGGCATTCCCCTTTACTGGGGCATATAAAGTTTGTAAGACCAAGTGAAATCTCTTCCCAATGATGGTCGACTAGGCCTTCTGCTACATATGCAGCTTGAGATACGAGCTCTGGGGGTATTGGTTAGTCCAAATTGTTGTTCCACCTATAGGGTTGGAGATCCCTTCAGGTCCTTGGGTACTTTCACTAGCTCCTCCATTGGTAACCCTGTGTAACCATCCAATAGCTGACTGTGAGCATGCACTTCTGTCTTTGCCAGGCACTGGCATAGACTCACAGAAGCCAGCTCTATCAGGGCCCTTTCAGCAAAATCTTACTGGATTATGCAATATTGTCTGCATTTGGTGACTTATTATGGGATGGGTCTCCAGATGCAGCAATCATTGGTTGTCCCATCCTTTTGTCTCAGCTCCACAATTGATCTCTGTAAATCCTTCCATGTGTGCCTTGTTCCTAATTCTAAGAAGGAGTGAAGTGTCCACACTTTGGTCTTCATTCTTCTTGAGTTTCATGTGTTTTGCAAATTGTCTTTTGGATATTCTAAGTTTCTGGGCTAATATTCACTTATTAGTGAGTACATGTTATGTGAGCTCTTTAGTGATTGAGTTATGTCACTGAGGATGATACCCTCCATATCCAGCCATTTGTCTAGGAATTTCCTAAATTCATTGTTTTTAATAGCTGAATAATACTCCATTGTGTAAATGTACCACATTTTCTGTATCAATTCCTCTGTTGAGGGATATCTGGGTTCTTTCCAGCTTCTGGCTATTATAAATAAGGCTGCTATGAACATAGTGGAGCATGTGTCCTTATTACCAGTTGGAACATCTTCTGGATATATGCCCAGTAGAGGTATTGTGGGATCCTCCTGTAGTACTCTGGTTCCTTTTAATTGGGAAGTGTTTGATGAATTTATTTAGATGATTTGGGCCTGTTTAGAAAGTTATCTGCTCTTTATTTAAGTTTAGTATGTGGCATCTGTCTTGAAAATCATTAGTCTCATCTAAATTTTCCAGGTATGTTCAATATAGGTTTTGCAATTGAATCTGATTTATTATTATTATTATTATTGTTATTATTATTATTTTTTTTTACTTTCCTAAGTTCCTGTTGGTATGTCTTTCATTTCATTTCTGATTTTGTTAATTTGGATACTATGTCTAGGTCCTTTAGTTTGTTTATCCACTTGTTTATCTATCTTGTTGAAATTTTATATGAACCACTATTTGGTTCCTTGATTTTCTGTATTGTTCACTTTCTTTTCCATTTGGTTGATTTCTGCCCTGAATTTGACTACTTCCTAGATTCTATTCCTCTTCTCTGTGTGTGTGTGTGTGCTTTTAATTTTCCCCTAGAGCACTCAGGTGTGTTGTTAAGTTAGTAGTGTAGGATTTCTCCAATTTCTTTATCAGGGCACTTAGTGTCATGAATTTTCCTCTTAGCATTGCTTTATTTTGCCCTATAAGTTTGGTCATGTTCTTTCATCAATTTCATTGAATCCCATAAATTCTTTACATGTATTCTTTACTTCTTTGATGGCTGAGTTATCACCAAGTAGAGAGTTGTTCAGTTTACATGAGTATGTGGTTTTTTGTTGTTTTGTTGTTCATGAATCCTGAACCTTAGTCCATGGTGATCTGATATGATGACTGGGAGTATTTCAACTTTCTATCTGTTGAGGCTTGTTTTGGGTGATTTTGGAGAAGGTACTATTGGGTGCTGCAAGGATGTATTATCTTGTTTTAGGGTGAAACAGTGTGTATCTATCTGTTATACCCATTTGGTTTATATCTTCTGTTAGTCTCAGTGTGTCTCTGTTTAGTTTTTCTTTCAATGATCTGTCCCATAGTGCGAGTGGCCATTAAAGTCTCCTACTATTATTGTATGGGGTCAATGTGTGTTTTGTAGACTGTTAGCTTAGCTCTTTTTATTGTGGATTTTGAACTGTTGATCTTGGGAGATATTAAAGAGAGATGATTGTTAATTCTGATATATTTGTTATTATAGGTGTTGTACAGGCTAGTTTTGTGTCAACTTGATACAAGATTGAGTTATCACAGAGAAAGGGACTTCAGGTGGGGAAATGCCTCCATTAGAATTAGCTTAAGGCATTTTCTCAATTAGTGATCAAGATGGGAGGTACCCTTGTGGGTGGTGCCATCTATGGTCTGGTAGTCATGGTTCCATAAAAAAGCAGGCTGAGCAAGCCAGGGGAAGCAAGCCAGTAAAGAACATACCTTCATGGCTTCTGCATCAGCTCCTGCTTTCTGACCTGCATGTTTACCAGTCCTGACATCCTTTGGTGATTAACAGCAATGTGGAAAATATAAGCTGAATAAACCTTTTCCTTCCCAACTGCTTCATGGTCATCATGTTTGTGCAGGAATAGAAACCCTAAGTCATGTGTCCTTAGGTATATGTGATTCTCTCCTTTTGGCTTTGTTGTAGGATGATTAACATCTGTTTTTTTCTTTGGTGTGATTCCCACCTTGTATTAGAGCTTTCCTTCTGAAACCCTTTGTAGGTATGGATTAGTAAAGAGATATTGTTTGAATTTGGTTTTGTCCTGGAGTATATAGGTTTTTCCATCTTTGCTGATTGAGAATATTTTTAGGTATAGTAGCCTTGACTAGCATTGTGTTCTCTTATGCTCTGCATGGCTTCAGTCCAGACTTTTCTGGATTTTATTGTGTTAGTTGAAAAGTCTTATATAATTCTTATAGGTCTCTTTTACGTGTTACTTGTCCATTTTCCTTGCTCCTTTTAATACTCTTTATTTATTCTGTGAATATTCTTTTTAATGATTATGTGAAGAGATGATTTTCTTTTATCTCTTTGTTTGTTGTTTTCTCAGATTCTCGTGTTTTTATGGCCATTTCTTGATTTAGATTGGGGATTTTCTTTTTCTTTTTCTTTTTTTTTGGATTTTTTGACAATGTTTTGAGTTCTTAAGCTAGGAAACTTCTCTCTCTCTCGTATTACTATTATTCTTAGATTTAGTCTTTTCATTGTTCCCTGGATGTTCTGTGGTAGAATTTTTTTTTTTTTTTTATGTTTTTATGTTTTGAGTTTTCTTTGACACTTGTGTCAATATCTTCTTAGGTAAGTACTATACCTAAGTAGTATCTCTGTTATCTCTTGTATTTTATCGGTTTGCTGACCTCTGCAATTCTTGACATTTTCCTTAGGTTTTTCATTTTTACCTTTGTCTGCCTTTTTGTTTTCTTCATTGTTTATCCTTCCACTTTTAGGTCTTGGATGACTTTATTCAGTTTGTTCATCTGTTTGAATCTGTTTTCCTTTATTTCTTTAAGGTAATTATTTGTTTCCTCTTAAGGGCTTCTACCTGTTTACCTTTGTTTTTGTTTGTTTGTCTGTTTGTTTGTTTTTTATATTTCTTTAAATGCTATTTATATCTTCCTTAAAGGTACCTATTATTTTCATGAGATAAAATTTTAGGTAACTTTCTTGATTTTTAAGATGTCTTGGTGTATCTGGGCCTTGCTGTGTTGGGAGTACTGGGATATGGTGATACCAAGGTATATTATCTTCTGTTGCTTGTGGTCTTGCACTTGTCTCTCACCATCTTGATATCCATGGTTTAAGCTGGTCTGGGTGTCTGTGTCTGGAGCTTGTTTCCACTGTCCCTGGGTAGCTACAGGTATCCATTGTGGCTTGTGACCTTTTCTGTAGCAGACCACTTGTGAGCTCTTTAGACTTTTGGATCTTCAGAAGAGTGGTTCAGCTGTTGCCTGTGTGTAGCTATTCCCTGGGAGACCTTTCAGATGATGGGCTCTGTTGCCATATTTGCAGCAGAACTCCAGGGTGGTTTTCAGAC
The DNA here is from genome assembly GCA_902729485.2 of Mus minutoides. Lineage (NCBI taxonomy): Eukaryota > Metazoa > Chordata > Mammalia > Rodentia > Muridae > Mus > Mus minutoides. Next base: position 56,271 of record LR753712.1, read on the forward strand.
TATTGGGTCAGTTGTCCTGCATGCATAAAATCTCCTGGGATATCTTCAGACTGTGCTGTCTTCAGAAGAGAAGACATGCCAGGAAACTGCCCTCTGTGAATGTGCATGGCAGAAGGGGAGTAGAATTCAGGGTGCAGGAGACTTGATAGGTGATGTGTCCTGAGTCCACTGTGATCCATAGAATTCCAAGATATAGCATGTATTTGTGAGAGTGACTTACCTATTTGCCCTGTTTTCAACAGACCTCCTAGGAGGCCTTCAGTGTGTGGAGTCTTCAGAGGATCAGAGAGCTGGTAATCTGCCTAGGCCGATGGACCAGGCCAAAAGTTATTTAACATCCAAAAGTGGTATCTGTCTTGAAAAAATATACAATTCATTTAGATTTTCCAGTATTTTTTTAGTACAGACATTTGAAATAAGATCTACTTGTTCAATTTCCTTAGTTTCTGTTGTTATGTTTACCTTTTCATTTCTGATTTTGAAAATTTGGATTCTGTCTATTTGCCTTTTAGTTACTTTGTCTAACTGCCTATCTATTTTTTTTAAATTTTTCACTAATATTAAGCTCTTGGTTTTGATTCTTTCTATTGTTTAATTGCATGATTGCATCATTAAGATTGAGTATTTCCTGTTGTCCCTTCCTGATGCATGTGTTTGCTTCTTTTTGTTCTAGAGCTCTCACTTGTATCATTAAGTTGCTTGGTAGAATATCTCCAATTTCTTTCTCCCTTTCTTAATTTCTTTCTTTCTTTCTTTCTTTTATTTTTTTAATTTTTTTAAAATTTTTTTCTTCCAACTTTTATTAGATATTCTCTTCATTTACATTTCAAGTGTTAACCAGAAAGTTCCCTATACCCTCCCCCCTCCTGGCCCTGCTCCCCTACCCACCTGCTCCCACATCTTGGCCCTGGCGCTCCCCTGTATTGGGGCATATAAAGTCTGCATGACCAAGGGGCCTCTCTTCCCAATGATGGCCAACTAGGCCATCCTCTTCTATATATGCAGCTAGAGACATGAGCTCAGGGGGTACTAGTTAGTTCATGGTTATTCTTCCACCAAGAGGGTTGAAGACCCCTTCAGCTCCTTGGGTACTTTCTTTAGCTCCTTCCTTGGGAACCCTGTGTTCTATCTAATAGTTGACTGTGAGCTTCCACCTCCATGTTTGCCAGGCATTGGTATAGTTACCCCCGAGACAGCTATATCGGGGCCTTTTCAGCGCTATTTTGCTGGCATATGCTATAGTGTCTATGTTTGGTGGCTGATTGTGGGATGGATCCCCGGCAGCTGCAGTCATTGGGTCCATCCTTTGGATTCAGCTTCACACATGATCTCATTAACTCTTTCAATGTGTGCTTTGTTCTTAATTCTATGAAGGGATGACGTGTCCACATTTTGCTCTTCCTTCTTCTTGAGTATCATGTGTTTAGTAAATTGTATCTTGGGTGGTCTAGGTTTCTGGGCTAATATCCACATATCAGTGAGTACATGTTATGTGAGTTCTTTTGTGAATGGGTTACTTCACTCAGGATGATGGCCTCCAGATCCATCCATTTGCCTAGGAATTTCATGTATTTATTGTTTTTAACAGCTGAGTAGTACACCATTGTGTAAATATACCAAATTTTTTGTATCCATTCCTCTGTTGAGGGACATCTGAGTTCTTTCCACTTTCTGGCTATTATGAATACGGCTGCTATGAACATAGTGGAACATGTGTCCTTATTACCAGATGGAATATCTTCTGGATATATGCCCAGTAGAGGTATTGCAGGATCTTCCTGTAGTCCTATGTCCAATTTTCTGAGGAACCGCCAGACTGATTTCCAGAGTGGTTGAACCAGCTTGCATTCCCACCAACAATGGAGGAGTGTTCCCCTTTCTCCACATCCACGCCAGCATCTGTTGTCACCTGTCACCTGAATTTTTGATCTTAGCCATTCTTACTGGTGTGAGGTGGAATCTCAGGGTTGTTTTGATCTGCATTTCCGTGATAATTAAGGATGTTGAACATTTTTTCAAGTGCTTCTCAGCCATTCAGTATTCCTCAGTTGAGAATTCTTTGTTTAACTCTGTGCCCCACTTTTTAATGGGGATATTTGATTTTCTGGTGTCCACCTTCTTGAGTTCTTTATATATATTGGATATCAGTCCCATATCTGATTTAGGATTGGTAAAGATCCTTTCCCAATCTGTTGGTGGCCCTTTTGTCTTGTTGACAGTCTCTTTTGTCTTACAGAAGCTTTGCAACTTTATGAGGTCCCATTTGTCAGTTCTTGATCTTACAGCACAAGCCTTTGCTGTTTTGTTCAGGAATTTTCCCTCAGTGCCCATATCTTCGAGGCATTTCCCCACTTTCTCCTCTATAAGTTTCAGTGTCTCTGGTTTTATGTGGAGGTCCTTCAACCACTTAGACTTGACCTTTGTATAAGGAGATGAGAAAGGATCAATTGCCAGACTTCTACATGATAGCTGCCAGTTGTGCCAGCACCATTTGTTGAAGAGGCTGTCTTTTTTCCACTGGATAGTTTTATCTCCCTTGTCAAAGATCAGGTGACCATAGGTGTGCGGATTCATTTCTGGGACTTCGATCCTATTCCATTGATCTACCTGTCTGTTGCTGTACCAGTACCATGCAGTTTTTGTTAAGATTACTCTGTAGTACAGCTTGAGGTCAGGCATGGTGATTCCCCCAGAGGTTCTTTTATTGTTGAGAAGAGTTTTCGCTAGTCTAGGTTTTTTGTTATTCCAGATGAACTTGCTAATTGTCTTTTCTAGATCCTTGAAGAATTGAGTTGGAATTTTGATGGGGATTGCATTGAATCTGTAGATAGCTTTTGGCAAGATAGCCATTTTTACTATATTGATTCTGCCAATCCATGAGCATGGGAGATCCTTCCATCTTCTGAGATCTTCTTCAATTTCTTTCTTCAGAGACTTGAAGTTCTTGTCATACAAATCTTTCACTTCCTTCATAAGAGTCACACCAAGATATTTTATATTGTTAGTGACTATTATGAAGGGTGATGTTTCCCTGAACTCTTTCTCAGCCAGTTCATCCTTTGTATAGAGAAAGGCCATAGATTTTTTCGAGTTGATTCTATATCCAGCTACTGCACTAAAGCTGTTTATCAGGTTTAGGAGTTCTCTGGTGGAGTTTTTGTGGTCAGTTATATATACTATCATATCATCTGCAAATAGCGATGATTTGATTTCTTCCTTTCCAATTTGTATACCATTGACCTCCTTTTATTGTAGAATTGCTCTGGCTAGGACTTCAAGTACTATATTGAATAGGTAGGGATAAAGTGGGCAGCCTTGTCTGTTCCCTGATTTTAGTGGGATTGCTTCCAGTTTCTCTCCATTATTTTGATGTTGGCCACTCGTTTGCTGTAGATTGCTTTTATCATGTTTAGGTAAGGGCCTTGAATTCCTGATCTTTCCAAGACCTTTATCATGAATGGGTGTTGGATTTGTCAAATGCTTTCTCAGCATCTAAGGAGATGATCATGTGGTTTTTTCTTTGAGTTCGTTTATATAGTGTATTACATTGATAGATTTCCATATATTAAACCATCCCTGCATTCCTGGGATGAAGCCTACTTGGTCATGATGGATGATCGTTTTGATGTGTTCTTGGATTCGGTTGGCAAGAATTTTGTTGAGTATTTTTGCATCGATATTCATGAGGGAAATTGGTCTGAAGTTCTCTATCTTTGTTGTGTCTTTATGGGGTTTAGGTATCAGAGTAATCATCGCTTCATAAAATGAATTGGGTAATGTACCTTCAGATTCTATTTTGTTGAATAGTTTGAGAAGAACTGGAACTAAGTTTTCTTTTAAGGTCTGATAGAACTCTGCACTAAACCCATCTGGTCCTGGGCTTTTTTTTTTTTTTTTTTTTTTTTTTTTTTTTTTTTTTTTTTTTTTTTTTTTTTTTTTTTTGGTTGGGAGACTATTAATGACTGCCTCTATTTCTTTAGGAGATATAGGACTGTTTAGGTCATTAATCTGATCCTGGTTTAACTTTGGAACTTGGTATCTGTCTAGAAAGTTATCCATTTCCTCTAGATTTTCCAATTTTTTTTAGAATATAACCTTTTGTAGAAGTATCTGATGGTGTTTTGAATTTCCTCGGGATCTGTTGTTATGTATCCCTTTTCATTTCTGATTTTGTTAATTCGCATGCTATCCCTGTGCCCTCTAGTGAGTCTGGCCAAGGGTTTGTCTATCTTGTTGACCTTTTCAAATTTATTTGGATCTGTTGAAACTTCTTTTTAGACCAGTCATATGGCCAATTTTGAAGAAAGTTCTGTGCGGTGCTGAAAAGAAGGTAAATTCTTATGTGTTTGTGTAAATTGTTCTGAATATATCTATTAGACTGACTTGGTTTTTGACATATGCTAGTTGCATTATCTCTGTTTGCTTTCTGTTTTAATGACATATTTGTTGGTGAGAGTTGGGCTATGAATACCTGCATTATTAATTTCTTGTGTTAGTATGAGAGTTGATCTTTTGTAATGTATCTTTTACAAATATTGATATCCTTGATATAGAGATGTAACTGTTCTGAATTTAGATTTTACCTTAATGCATTTTTCTTTTGATGTGTATGAGGATTCTTCCACATCTCTTTCGATTATTTCAGGTTGAAATTATAATTTATTAGATATTAGGATGGTTATTACAGCTTGCTTCTTACAGTGCCTTCCCTGAAAAATAAACATATTATAACCATTCACTCTAACATTGTATCCATTTTTGTTGCTGGTGTGTACTTATATAGATGTAGATCTATGTAATTTTATATAGTAGAATGGTAGATCCTGTTTATAAATCTACTTGGATATACTGTGTCTTTTTATTTGTTAATTGAGTCCACTGATGATCAGAAATATTAATGATCATCGCTGGATTCCATTTTTTGCTGGAAATGGTAATATTATATGTGTGTGGGGGGTTGTTTATTTCTCCTCCTTCTCCTTGTGCTTCAGTTTTCCTTCTAGTATCCTCTGTAGCACTAGATTAGTAGAACAATGTCTTTTAAATTTTGGTTTGTCATGGAATGTCTTAGTGTCTCCATTTATGGTGATTGAATATTTTGCTCAGTATGCAAGTCTGAGCTGACATCGGTTATTTCTTAACATTTTAAAGATGTCTTTCCAGTATTATTGACTTTTCTAATTTCTTTTGATATGTCATAAAATTTTACAGAATTGAAAGAAAAGTCATAAACTTCATATAACAAAGATAAAACTGAACATAACAAAAAATGAAGGATTCTAAACAGTAACAGAACTGCTGGATGTAAAACCCTTTCTGATTTCAAGTGTCACTACAAGGCTATAGTAATATAAGCCACATAATATTTGAATAAAAACAGATATATTAATCAATGGAATAGAATTAAAATGTAAATATATATTCACATAAAAATGGGCACATGTATAAATTTTTATGGTAAATTTTTCATGTTGTCTCTTCTTTGCTATTAATTTTTTTCTTTATTCAATTCTTTCTTTCTTTCTTTCTTTCTTTCTTTCTTTCTTTCTTTCTTTCTTTCTTTCTTTCTTCCTTTCCTTTCCTTTCCTTTCCTTTCCTTTCCTTTCCTTTCCTTTCCTTTCCTTTCCTTTCCTTTCCTTTCCTTTCTTCTTCTCACACCAGAACTCACTACCATTTCAGTACTCCCTTTGACAATTTCACATCCCATATCTCCTCCAAGCCTCCTCTCTCCACAATTCTATCTCTACCACCCACACCCTTCCCAACAAGACCTCTAAACTCCCTGGGGCCTGCAGTCTCTTGAGAGTTAGATGCATTTCTCTGATTATAATCAGATGCAGAAGTCCTCTGCCATATGGGTATTGGGGTGGGGATCTCATATCATTTTGTGTATGCAGTCCGGTTGGTAATCCAGGGTTTGAGAGATCACTAGTGTCCAAATTAATTGAGACTGCTTTTCACCTACAGAGTTACTCTCCTCCCCAGCCTCCTCCAGCCTTTCTCAATTCAAACACAGGGGATGGAAGCTTCTGTCTTTTGGTTTGGGACAAATTTTTATTTCTGACTTTTTCAGCTGCTTTTTGGATCTTTAAGAGGGCAGGCATGATTGGTTCATTTTTGTGACCACACTATATCCTCAGTAATAGTGTCTGGATTTGGGGCTTCCCATTGATCTGGATCCAATTTTGGGTCTATTGGGATACTGCCTTTTCTTCAGCTCTCCTTTCTTTGGATATAAGTTACTTCACTCAGGATATTTCCTAATTCCATCTATTTACAGGCAAAGGTCAGGATGTCCTCATTATTAATAGCTGAGTAGTATTTCATTGTGTAAATGAAAAACGTTTTCTGTACTCATTATTCTGTCAGGGACGTCTGGGTTGTTTCCTGCTTCTGGCAATCAAAATTAAGGCTAATATGAACATTGTGGAACACATGCCCTTGTAGCATAGTGGGGGTATCATTTGAGTACATTCCCAAGAGTGGTGTTTTTGGCTCTTCAGGTAGATCTATTTCCAATTTTCTGGAGAACCTAGAGTTCTGAACCAGTTTGCAAACCCACCAGCAATGGAGGATAGTCCTTTTTCCCCATCTTTGTCAACATGTGCTATCACATGAGATTTTGATCTCAGCCAGTATAATTGGTGTAAGGTGGAATCTCAGGGTTGTTTTGATTTGCATTTCCCTAATTACTAAAGACTTTGAACATTTCTTTAGGTGCTTCTCAGCCATTTGATATTCCTATCTTGTGAATTCTAGGATTAATTCTATACCCCATTTTTGATTGACTTGTTGGTTTTTTTGGTAGTAAGCTTCTTGAATTCTTTATATATTTTGGATATTAGCCCTCTATTGCATGTGGGGTTAGTGTATATTTTTAACCAATCTGTAGGTTGTCCATTTGTCTTATTGAATATATGCTTTGACTGACAAAAGCTTTCCAGTTTCATTAGGGTCCATTTATTAATTCTTTCTTTAAAATAAATTTTATTAGATATTTTCTTTTTTTACATTTCTAATGTTGTCTCCTTTCTTGATCTCCATCGAAAACTTCCTCCCCTTATACAATCCTCTCTCCATCTGCTCACCAATTCACCCAAATCCGCTTCCTGTCCCTTACATTCCCTACACTTTGGCATAGAGCCTTCACAGGACCAGGTGCCTCTCCTTCCATTGATGACCTATGAGGCCATACATGGCTGCAAATGTAGATGGAGCCATGAATTCCACCATGAGTAATTTTTGGTTGATAGTTTAGTCCCTGGGAGTTCTGGGGGGTACTGATTAGTTCATATGGTTGTTCCTCATATGGAGATGTAAACACCTTCAACTTCATGGGTTCTTTCACTAGTTCTTAAATTTGGAACTCTGTGCACATTAGAATGGATTGCTGTGCACATCTCCTTCTGAATTTCTCAGGCACTGACAGATCCTGTTACAGGACAGCTATATCAGGCCTCTGCCAGCCAGCACTTGTTGGTATGCACAATATTGTCTGTGTTTATTGAAAGTATATGGGATGAATCTCCAGGTGGGACAGTCTCTGATTGGTCATTCCTTCAGTCTCTGATCTTAATTTTTCCTCTGTAACTCCTTCCATGGGTATTTTGTTCCCCCTTCTAAGAAGGACTGAATTATCCACACTTTCATCTTCCTTCTTCTTGTGTTTCATGGGTTCTGTGAATTGTATTTCGGGCATTCTGAGATATTGGGCTAACATCCACTTATAAGTGAGTGCATATCAAGTGTATTCTTTTATGATTGGGTTATCTCACTCAGGATGATATCCACCAGATCCATCTATTTGCCTAACAATTTCATAAATTCGTTTTGAATAGCTGAGTAGTATTCTATTGTGTAAATATACCACATTTGCTGTATTCATTCCTCTGTTGAGGAACATCTGGGTTCTTTCCAGTTTCTGGCTATTATAAATAAGGCTGCCATGAACATAGTGGAGCATGTGTCCTTATGACATGTTGGAGCATCTTCTGGGTATATGCCTAGGAGTGGTATTGCTAGGTCCTTAAATAGTAGTATGTCTAACATTCTGTAGTACTGCAAACCTGATTTCCAGAGTTGTACCACCTTGCAAATGGACCAGCAATTGAGAAGTGTTCCTCTTTGTTTGTTTGTTTGTTTGTTTGTTTGTTTTGCTTTGGGTTTTTTTATTGTTGTTTTTTTTTTTTTTTTTTTTTTTTTTTTTTTGACACAGGGTTTCTCTGTGTAGACCAGGCTCTCCTGGAACTCAGAAATCTGCCTGCCTCTGCCTCCCAAGTGCTGGGATTAAAGGCATGTGCCACCACACCCAGCTTTCCTCTTTCTTCACATCCTTTCTAGCATTAGATGTCACCTAGTGTTTTGATCATAGCAATTCTGACTTGTGTGAGGTGAAATCTTAGGGTTGTTTTGATACGTATTTCCCTTAGAACTAAGGATGTTTTACATTTTTAGGTGCTTTTTAGCCATTCGCTCCTCCTGATTTGAGAGTTCTTTGCTCAGCTATCTAACCCATTCATTAGTAGGATTATTTGTTTCTCTGGTGTGTAACTTCTTTAGTTCTTTGTATATATTGGATATTAGCCCTCTATTATATTTAGGATTGGTAAAGATATTTTTCCAATCAGTTGGTTGCCTTTTTGTCTGACTGACAGTATCCTTTATGGTACAGAAACTTGGCAGTGTTATAAGGTCCCATTTGTCAGTTCTTGATCTTACAGCAAGAGCCATTAGTGTTCTGTTCAGGACTTTTTCCCCCATGACCATATTTTTGAGTCTTTCCCCACTTTCTCCTACATAAGTTTCAGTGTATTTGGGGTTTTATGTAGAGGTCCTTGATCCACTTACAGCTTTGTACAAGCAGATAAGAATGGATCAATTTGCATTCTTCTTCTTTTTTTTTTTTTAAACTTGCAATGCTCATCTTTATTTTGTTCCTTATATTTTGAAAGTGAAAAGAAATAGTATTGAGTCAATTCCTTTTTTATGTTTTTAAATATTTGTTCTATGTATTTACAAGCCTTAAAGTTGATCTAACGATTTCAACGGTATTAAGGGTATTTTCCAGGGTAGCACTTTTTTGAACAATTCTTGGACTTTTCTGGTCCACAGTACTTCCTTCTGTTCCAAGGTTATGTATGTTTTGATTAATAGTGTGATTTTTAAATTTTCTGAAGTAAGCTGAGAGGCAGAAAGATCTGAAGATAGGGCTGGGAGTGGAGCAAGAAAGGGGACGGGGAGGGGAAAAAGGATCTTTCTTACCTCGTTCACCCCAAACCTTCTCAAATCGGGACTAACAGCTATGCCTTAACACAAATGTGCATTGCATCTGAAGGGAAGGGAAATTTATTTCTCTGCTTTTCTATTATGCAAGTTGTTTACAGAAACTGAAAATTAAAAAAAAAATTACACTGTCATTTGCAGTCCTTAAAATAAATTAAAGTTCAAATGTTTTTTTTTTTTTTTTTTTTTTTTTTTTTTTTTTTTTTTAATTTTTTTTTTTTTTTTTTTTTTTTTTTTTTTTTTTTTTTTTTTTTTTTTTTTTTTTTTTTTTTTTTTTTTTTTTTTTTTTGTACGAGTCCTCATTTAAAAAGAAAAGATTAAAACAGAAAATATTTTCTATAAATAGTACATGTATTTTGGTTTTGGAGCGCCCGCCCCCAGGTTTGCTGTTTCCTTCTTCCAGGACCTTTATCCTCCATGATCACCTGATTCCTGTCCCCTCTCCCACTCGTGCACACGTGGGGTGGGGTTTCTGCAAGAGTTGGCCTTGCTGCATTGTGATTGGTGAAGACGTGAAACTTTAAAAAAAAAAAATACTTAAATTATTTCTTTTGTTTCGTTTGTGTATTTGAAGAATTAGTTATCCTCAGACTCCTCTTCTGCTTCCTGCAGCCACGTGAAGAAGGCAGTGACAGATTTGAGGGCCATGCTCTTCCCGGCTTGCTCAGCGGGGTCCTTGCTGCTCTCCCATTTGTAGATTTGCATTCTTCTAGATGCTAACTGCCAGGTAGTTAGCAACATTGGTTTAAAATGCTTTTTTTTTTTTTTTTTTTTTTTTTTTTTTAACACTGGATGGTTTTAGCTCCTTTGTCAAAGATCAAGTGACCAGAGGACTGCCGGTTAATTTCTTTGCCTTAAATTCTATTACATTGATCTACCTGCCTGTTATATTACCAATACCATGCCATTTCAATCACAATTGCTCTGTAGTTCAGATTGAGTTCAGGGATGCTGATTCCACCCGAATTTATTTTATTGTTGGGAATAGCTTTGGCAATCCTAGGTATTTTGTTATTCCAGATGAATTTTCAAATTGTTCTTTCTAACTCTGTGAAGAATTGAGTATGAATTTTGATGGGGATTGCATTGAATGGGTAGATTACTTTGGGGGAGATAGCCATTTTGACTATATTAATTAAATGATTTTGTATGTGTGATGATGTCACAGTATATAGGGTGATTAGAATTATTGGGTTTTATATTAATAATTTGGTGTCAATTTAAATTGAAAAATGCTCATAAGGAAGGGCTTTCAGGATTTATTTTGCAATGCTGTTGAAAACCTCATGGATAAGTATATAAAATATCCATAACAATATGTATCTTTTTGTTGCTAAGTGGTCATATTACTAAATACTTTTATAGATACTTAGAATTATCATCCAAAACTTGACTCAAAGAAAATCATAAATGCTTATTTCTATCTTATTTGTATTACATACAACAGTCAATTCTGAAATGTTTAATGGTTTAAGGTATGGAGAATAAAATGCAGGGTAGACCAAATGAAATTAAAGAGCTAAGCAAATACCCTCATCATCAAGGCTTGAGAAATATTATAGCATGGGAGGGACAAGAAATTAAGAACCAGTTACTAAGGAGTTGGGTGAAATGCTATATTTATAATATGAAGTTGCTGTTGTAGATCTAATTATAAAACAAAATATATATAAAATCAAAAAGAGTAAATCCTATGCTACATTTAGGCAACATTTTTGGATCTACCCAGCACATATATTATAGGCCCTAGGCTGTAGTTTTTGCCTGTGGCAGGGAAACTCATTCTGTATTGAGGATATGGCATATGTTAAGATCTGTCCCTAAACCTATATAAAATTTAGTATCACAGCATGTACCTACTGAGTTAATAAAAGCTAAAGCCAAATATTAGGGTGAAGATTGTGATGAAATTAGGTGACAGTTGTCTGTAGTTCCAGAATGGATATGATTGGGTTGCATTCATTAATATATGGAATGAACAAAAGAAAGCAATTAAATATATTTTCTAGGCTACTATACAACTGTCATCAATATTTTGAAGCTTACTTCCCAGTATTAAATTTATAGGACCATGAAGATTTCATGAAATTTTGTGCTAAAATGTTGGTGTAATATGGGAATATTTTAATATATTTATGCATTTTATATCCTGATCACACTCCTGCTCATCTCCTTCTACACTTACCATTACAAACTTACTTCACCCATTTTCTGCTCCTGCCACAGAGAAGGATAACCCATCCCCTTGCTTACTTCTCCATGCAGAGTGACTCAGTACATTCTCTGAGAGTGACAACTTACTAAGTGGTCCAGGATGTGTAAAGGGGAGTCAAAGCAGGGAATAAAAACTGAGACAAGTCTGCTCCACTGCTTATGGGACCCACAGGAAGACCAAGAATCACACTTGCTAAAATTTTGCAAAAAATCTAGGTTTACTTCATACATTTCTCTTCTTAGTTCCAGAGTATTTGACTTTTTACTTCTTGTGGTAAAACTTGCTTACTTCTCTTCCCCAGTCATCACATTCCCAAGATAAGCCTGATGTTTGACAGTTGTTCTATGCACCTGCATCTATTCTCTGCAGGATAAAGCTTCTCAGAACATCATTTATAATCCTCATTGAAGACTCTCTCACATGTAATGAATGGGTCTTAGTCTGGGGTGGTTATTGCTTGTCTGCTCTCCCAGAGACTGCTCCACACTTCATATCATGCAATAGAAAATTTGGGGTTGAAGGGTTTTTGGGTGCATTTTTATTCTTCTCATGTCTTAATGTCCTGCTTCGATATAGGTTGTGGTTGCCTCAGTTTCTCTATTGTATTCTGGTAATAGTTTCAGATAGGGTCACCACCATGGACTCTATTTATCCACTAAAGTTAGCTCCAGGCTTCCAGCAAGTTACAAGTGATGATTCCACACTAATTCAATTCTAAAAGTCTGACAATATTGAAAATCTAATATTTGATGTAAAAGGAGACAACCTACTTATTTAATGTTCATGTGAACTAAGAATAGATTTTTTAAGTGGACAAAAGAAGCATTGGTTAATAGATGAAAAATTAATCTGGGTAGAAATTTCATATTATTTTTGAAGAAAGTGTAAGTTCAAGAATTACTGTGTGGACTAAAAAACTGAATAATTTACAAACCTCTAGACATCACATATACAATAATCTTAAGACATTCTCATAGAAAATATATGATTTGTTTATACATTATTCCATGGGTGCAGCATAGGTATAATCTACAATTTAAAAATAGGTTTTAAATATTTGAATAATTCATGATTTAAGAAGTGTACACCAGATCTGGGCATGGTGGTACACGCCTCTAATCCCAGCACTCAGGAGGCAGAGGCAGGAGGATTTCTGAGTTCAAGGACAGCCTTGTCTACAAAGTGAGTTCCAGGACAGCCAGGGCTATACAGAGAAACCCTGTCTCAAAAAAACAAATAAACAAACAAACAACAAGAAGTCTACACCAGTAAAGAATGTCATTGGACTTTTTAATGGAAATTGTGACAGGAATTATTCTCAGTAAAATTCCAAACATGGTAATATTCAGTTGTAGAATGTATATTTAGGAAAACATGTTAGTCAAAGTAAGTCTATATTATAAGAAAGACCAATCTATTTATTTATGCAACTTTATGGCATAGAATGATGTTAAGGATGTGGTATGGAGTTAAATTTCAAAATGCTTTCATAAAATCTTGATATTTTTTTCTATTATAAACATCTTCTTCGGTACGTAGAACATACATATCTATTAACTCCTGATAGGGAACTCCAAAAAAGTACAATTTTGTGAACCAGTATGTTTAATAGTTTTGTTTACCACAATATTAGTGAACAGTTACTTACAGAAAATAGAAAACAGTCACACAATAACAACCCCCATGAAAATAACCACACAAAAATGGGAATCTGTTATACACTGCTCAACCTTCTGTCCACTCAAAAGTTTAGAGACAGCATGTCTTTTCCAAAGGACTCTGGTCTAAACTTCTTCCAGGAAGATTTGTGTGTTTCTCCTTCTGGAAAAGTGGTATGAGCTCAGAATCTTTGCTTCATTTCTTCACTAAACAGCTTGTTTTCACTATCTTTATCAATTGCTATGAGTTGGCGCTAACAATAATAAATTATGGATTCAAACACATCTACTAACAAGACAGCTTCACTTACATATCACATCATCTAAGAAGCAACACAGAATTAGCTCCCTAGCCAGGCTTTTCTCCTTCCTTACAGCACTAGGATTTACCTCTCTCTTATGGAGAAGGCATTGAATGCAACTGGAAGATACTTGGTCTTATCCTTTACACCTGAGTCAAGATTGCATAGGCAGACTTAACATGCCTGTGATGAGGGTTGTTTAGTATATAGTGTTATAGATCAAGCAAAAATGTTGGTGACAGTTCACCAATAGACTTTATTTCCTTCCCTCCCTGACAATGTACAAACAAGTCAACATGCTTGGAATTTTCAGACTAGTCCTATCTTAAAATCTTCATGTCCTACATCAAAGAATGCAAGTACTGTGTCCTTAACTTGAAGCAATCCCACTAAAATCAGGGACTAGACAAAGATGCCCACTTCCTTCCTACCTATTCAGTAGAGTACTTGAAGTCCTAGTCAGAGCAATTAGGCAAGGAAAGGAGATGAAAGGGTACAAATTGGAAAGGAAGACTTCAAAATATCACTGCTTGCAGATGATATGATAGCATATACAATATGTGGGGGTTTTTTTGTTTGTTTGTTTGTTTGGGTTTTTTTTTTTGTTTTTTTTTGTTTGTTTGTTTGCTAGCTAAATATTATTTTTTGTGTTGGTGAGTACTATTATGTGTGGGTTCATTTCTGGGTCTTCAATTATGTTCCATGGATCTACCTATCTGTCGCTGTACCATTACCATGAATTTTTTTTTCACAATTGCTCTGTAGTACAGCTTCAGTACTTTTTGTTATGCTAGGTTTTTGTAATTCCACATGAATTGCCAAATTGCCTTTTCTAACTTGATGAAGAATTGAATTCAAATTTTTATGGTGATTGCATGTAATCTACAGATTGCTTTCAGCAAGATAGCCATCTTTACTATATTAATCTTGCCAATCCATGAACATGGGAGATCTTTCCATCTTCTGAGATTCTCCTCAATTTATTTCTTCAGAGACTTGAAGTTCTTAACAAACAGATCTTTCACTTACTTAGTTAGAGTCACACCAAAGTATTTTATATCATTTGTGACTATTGTGAAGGGTGTTGTTTACCTAATTTGTATTTCAGCTTGTTTATCCTTTATGTAGAGAAAGGCCATTGACTTGTTTGTGTTAATTTTATATCCTGCTACTGCACTGATGCTGTTTATCAGGGATAGGAGTTTTGTGGTGGAATTTTTAGTGTCACTTATACATATTATCATATCATCTGCATATTTTGACTTCTTCCTTTCCAATTTGTATCCACTTGATCTCTTTTTGTTGTCTAATTGATCTGGCTAGGAATTAAAGAACTATAGTGAATAGGTAGGGAGAAGTGTGTAGTCTTGTCTATTTCCTGATTTTAGTGGGATTGCTTTAACTTTCTCACCATTTAGTTTGATGTTGGCTTCTGGTTTGCTGTATATTGCTTTTATTATGTTTAAGTACTCTATTATGTTTAAGTATTTTATTATGTTTAAGTATTGAATTCCTGATCATTATAAGACTTTTACCATAAATGAATGGAGAATTTGTCAAATGATTTCTTATCATCTAAAGAGATGATCAGGTTGTTTTTGTCTCTGAGTTTGTTTACATAGTGGATTATATTGATGGATTTCCATATATTAAACCATCCCTGCATCCCTGGGATGCAGCCTACTTGATCATGATGAGTGATCGTTTTGATGTGTTTTTGGATAGAGTTTGTGAGAATTATATTTAGCATATTTGCATTGATATTCATAAGGGAAATTGTCTTGAAATTCTCTTTATTTGTTGGGCCTTTATGTGGTTTAGGTATCAGAGTAATTGTGGCTTCATAGAATGAATTTGTTCCAGTAACTTCTGTTTCTATTTTGTGAAATAGTTTTAGGAGAATTGAAATTTGGTCTTCTTTGAAAGTCTGATAGTAGTCTGCACAAATTTCATCTGTTCCTTTTTTTTTGTGTGTGTGGTTGGGAGACTATTAATGACTGTTTCTATTTCTTTAGCAGATATGAAACTGATGAGATAGTTAATCTGATTCTGATTTAAATTTGGTATCTGGTATTGTCTAGAAAAATCATCAATTTCATCCGTGTTTTCCAGTTTATTTTTTAGTATAGCTATTTGTAGTAGGATCTGATGATATTTTGGATTTCTTCAGATTCTGCTGTTATGTCTCCTTTTTAATTCTGATTTTGTTAATTAGGATTCTGCCATTGTGCCCTCTAGTTAGTCTTGATAAGTGTTTACCTATCTTGTTGGTTTTCTCAAAACAACAACAACAAAAAAACATAAACAACAAACAAAAAACAAAAACAAAAACAAAAAAAATCCAAATCGTGATTTGGTTGATACTTTGTATAGAATTTGTTTCCACTTGGTTGATTTCATTCCTGAATTTGACTATTTTCTGCTGTCTACTCCTCTTGGGTG
Source organism: Mus minutoides (assembly GCA_902729485.2). NCBI lineage: Eukaryota > Metazoa > Chordata > Mammalia > Rodentia > Muridae > Mus > Mus minutoides. The sequence continues at coordinate 72,170 of LR753712.1, forward strand.
AATTTGGTTCCTTTTGTTCTAGAGTTTTTATGCATGTTGTCAAGCTACTACTGTATTTGCTCTCTAGTTTCTTTTTTTTTCTTTCTTTATTTCTTTTTTTCTTTTTTTCTTTGAAGGTCCCATTGGGTTTTATTTCTATTTTTTTCCATTTTTTTATTAGATATTTTCTTAATTTACATTTCAAATGCTATTCTGAAAGTCCCCTTGCCCCTCTGCCCTCTCTGCTCCCCTATCCATTTTTGGTGGCACTCAGAGCTAAGTGTTTTCCTCTTAGGACTGCTTTCATTGTGTACCATAAGTTTTGGTATGCTGTGGCTTCATTTTTCATTAGACTCTAAAAAGTCTTTATATTCTTCCTTTATTTTGTCCTTGACCAAGATATCATTGAGAAGAGTGTTGTTCACCTTCCATCTGGATGTGGGCTTTCTATTATTATGTTGTTAGAGTAAATCAGCCTTAGTTTGTGGTGATGTGATAGGATTCTTGGGATTATTTCAATCTTCTTGTATTTGTTGAGGCCTGTTTCATGATCATCACCAATGATTAGAACTTGAGGCTGAAAAAATCACAATTATAAGTATATACACACATATTTAAAGAAGAGTTTCACAATCATATCACACCAACTGAAAAAAGCCAATGAATGAGCTTACTCAGCTCCGGGTTTTTGATATAGGTTAAAGTATCTGACTTCAATTCCCTCTGGTTAAGTGCATATTGTGTCTGATTGTGAAGACAGTTGGAATTATCCTTGATATCTGAGCCACTATTGCACAACAAAGAAAGGCATGCCTATTATGGAAGTACTTTAGTTTAATATGCCCTGTCAAAAGTCAAGCTGTAATGATGGTGAATTTTCACCAAGAACCTTCATGTGCCTTTCTTGACAATGTAAAAATAAAGCAGCATAATAGAAGTTTTCATTCTAGAGCCAGGTTAATTTCTTCATGTCCTCAGTCAAAATGCATAAGTACATTACTTTTATCCATGGGTTTTTACCACCTAGTCCTGGCAGAAAAACAAAACTAGCTTTTATAATTTGTATTGTTTCTAGTAATACCCTGGCAAATAATTCACAGAAAGCTAATCACTGAAAGCACAGATATATTTAGTTCATAATTTTACAGTCTTAATTAATATCTCTTTCCCACAATATAGCATACTTTTAAGGTTGGTTTTATTGTTGAAATGAGCACCAATATACTTACAAGTTATTTGGAAGTATGATTATACTTTGTTGTCTTCGAAAGGGTTTCTCAATCTCATATTACTAAGGGGTTAAAATTTTGTCATGTATATAATGAAGCGGTTTTCCTGCAGTTAGGCAGGACAAAGCAACATCACAAACAAAAACTAGGGTAACAAAAGCAATCTTCATTTATCATTGTGAAAATCTATTGTACTCAATTTTCAGCAAAGGTCTCCTGATCCCAGAAATTACAGCTAAGAAGATAATGAATTTGAATAACTCCTAACAATTTATTTGCTGCAAAATTCAAGTTGTTTTTACAAACCATTGATAGGCATTACTAACCTAACTGGTTCTCTCTAATCTTCAGACTTTCTCCCAGAGAAATTAAACTAAATGCAATCTGTAATTTCTTATATAGAACATATCTACATATAACCACCCCTATTACCTCAGGAAGCCTCACTTAATAGGCTCAGACCTAGTGAGAAACAATGGTCAATATGGACATGATCTATTCTGCTGTCCTTGCTTATTGCCCGGATCAGAGTGGCATTGGGATAACAGTTTCTGAGACTATTGCAACTCTTTTCACTACAGGTGACTGGACAAAATATCTCCACTATTGTTATAACCTTTATTTGGAAGGAAATATAACCTTTTTATACTGGACAGGGATGCAATTACCCAACTCCTGAAGAGACTTTATCACACTTACCTAAGGTGTTCTATTATGGATATCAAATGGGAATTATTTTCCAGGAATTGAAAAATATTCCTTAGAAGACTCTAAGTACAAATTTAGAGTTTTTGAAATAATTTTTCACCTTAGAAACTCCAGGTTGATATATATCTTCCCTCATTAGATTTCTAATAACACAAACAGACATTTCCCTGACATTTTATGATCTCATAAATCAACCAATGTCTTTCATACATTACAGAGATCTTGGTGCATGAAAGGACTTAAAAACCGACTATGATTCCATACTTGACTCTCAGTCCCTGCTGGATTGTACATTTATTTAACACTTTTGTGAACATAATTTAATATTGAGCAGTGAACTGTGCTTCAAACACGAAATTCCCGATTCATTGTTCTCTGAGTGGTATCTTTACCACCTAAATCATTCTTCAGCAAATTCTGAAGAATAATCCTTATTGTTAGTACCTCATACTACCACTCCATCAGGGAAGAAATTAGAGATTAATTTAGCTAGGCATGGTGGCACAGTCGTTTAATCCCAGCACTGGGGAGGCAGAGGCAGGCAGATCTCTGAGTTCCAGGCCTGCCTGGTCTTCAGCCCGGGCTATACAGAAAAATCCTGTCTCAACCCCCACCCCCAAAAAAAAATAGTGAGTGAGAAGAATTTAAATAATTTTTAGAATGAAAAATGAAGGCCCAGCATCCCTGAAATTATGGGACACAATGAAAGCACTGGTAAGAGGAAAATTCAAAGCAATAGGTCCCTTTATAAAGAAATGGAAGAGATCCTAATAGAGCCATTTCACAGCTATTCTGAAAGATCTAGAAATAAAGATGCAAACATACCCATGAGGTTAAGTGGACAGGGAATCAATTTAATGGCTGAAATCAGCCAAAAAGAACTAAAGAGAAAAAATACAAAGAATCAACAAAAATAAAAGTTGGGTTTTTTTCGAGAAAATAAACTTTTAGAAACTCTAAATAAAGGGCATAAGTATAGTTTCAATTAAACATAATATGAAATGAAAAGGTAGACATATAAACTGAAAGCAAAGGAATTTAAAAATGTCATCATATATTATTAAAAATGACTATACTCAACATAACTGGTAAATGTAGTAAAATTGATTATTTTATAGACAGATATGTACTAGCATACTTATATCAGGAACAGGCAAAATATTGAAAGAGTCCCATAACCATTTTGGAATTAGTAGTATCAATTAAAAACTACCTAAGCAAATACTGCACAGGGCCAGAAGATTTCAGTGCAGAATTCTATCTGACCTTCAAAGATGACCTAATACCTGTACTCCTCACATTATTCCATGAAAAAGAAACAGAAGGTACACAAATTCTTTCTCTGAGGCCACAGTTACTCTGATACCTAAACCACACAAAGACACAAGAAAGAACTTCAGACTGGTTTTGTTTATGAATTTATATGCAAACATACTCAATAAAATTCCCAGAAACAAAATTAAGAAATCAAAATAATCACAATTATCAAGTAGGTTTATTCCAGGAATTCAGTGATTATCCAATATAAGAAAATGTATCAACATAATACTCTATGTAAACAAACTAAAAAATATATATGTTCATATGATTAAACTCTGAAAGAGGCTTTGTCTACATCCAGCAACCCTTCATGTTAAATGTTTAGAGTGATCAGGAATCCAAAGCATAAGAAAAGCAATATATACAATAACAACATCGAAAATCAAATTAATGGGAAAAAATATACCAATCACATTAAAGTCAGGGAAAGATAAAGTTGCTCACACTTTCATATCTATTAGTTATAGTATTCTAAGTTATAGCTAAATAAATTAGAAAACAAAAATATATAAATGGGTTACGATTGAAAAGGAAGAAATCAATGTATCACTACGAAGAGATGATATGGTAGTATAAACAAACAAACCCATAAATTCCACCAAAGAAACATCTGTAGCTGGGAAACAACCTCAGCAAAGTGGAAGACAATAATGTTAACTCAAACAAATCACCAGCTGCCCTTTATTCAAATGGCAATCAGGCTGAGAAAGTAATTGCTGAAACAACAACCATCTTATAAAATAAACAAAATATCTTACAGTAATTCTTACTTAGAAAGTAAATGCTCAGAATGAGAACTTCAAACCTTTGAAGAAAGAAATTGAGGGACCTCAGAAAATGGAAAGATATACCATAATATTGGATTGGTATGATTACATAGTAAAAGTTACCATCTTGCCAAAAGCAATCTACAGATTCAGTGGAATTCCCATCAAAATTCTACCACAATTCTTCAAAGATGTGGAAAGAGCAATTCTCAACTTCATCTGGACAAACAAAAATACGTTATTGTACAAACATTATCTAGCTGTACTAAAAAAGCCATAAATAAATAAATAAAAAAATATTGCATGGTATTGGTACAGTGACAGACAGTACAATCAATTGAATAGAATGGATGACACAGAAATAAATCTACTCATCTATATACACTTGAACTTTGACAAAGAGGCCAAAAACACAGAGTGGAAGTAGAGAAAGCATCTCCAATAAATGTTGCTGGACTCCTTGTTGGTCTGTATGTAGAAGAATGAGAGAAGATTCTTCTTTATCAGCTTGCCCAAAGCTCAAATCCAAGGTGATCTAGAACCTCAACACAAAACCCATCATAATTAATCTATTAAAGAAACTCACATAACATGTACTCACTGATATGTGGATATTAGCCCAGAAACCTAGACTACCCAAGATACAATTTACTAAACACATGCAACTCAAGAAGAAGGAAGATCAAAATGTGGACATGTCACCCCTTCCTAGAATTAAGCACAAAGCACACATTGAAGGAGTTACAGAA